>JBBPMA010000011.1:0-103956 GCA_038090075.1 Xanthoconium purpureum
TTGCCTGCGTGTGCGTGGGCCGTGTAAGCGTGAACCGGACTCGTTGTGATATCTTCGACAGTGTGTAGCCTTTGATTTATGTAGACTGGGTTCCCTCCGTATGTGGCTTCAAGTTGCCTATCCTGCGCGTCGGTGGAAAATATCATTCGGAACTAACTTATTATACGCTCACCTATCACAATGCATATGTATATATGTGCCCTACATTCTTGGTCAATTCTTATGTGCTTTCGTCGTGCCACCTCGTTGGTGTGGGACGCTACTCTGTTGCCAATTTAAACCACGCGTGGTGTGATGCCGTTTGCACGGGCAGTTCATATGCCAACGATCATCGATCTGATCGGGATTGAATAATGATCAGACAGAGGCGATTCGAGAGGGGGCAATTTTGGCATATGAAGAAAATGTATGGATTCTCGAAGGGTTTATGTAGTTTACATGGCCTACCAACGAACTAACGCTCGTAAAACGTATCGGTATCCTGTAGATTTGATCATAGTGCTAAAACTCCACTAGAATAGATGGAATGAAGTGCTCAGCCGAGAGAAGAAGGATAGACGTCGTAAAGGTGTTAAACCTCACACAGAAGAACGAATTGTGCCTGTGTAGGGTCCCTGGTGGTAAGATGTAACGAGACACTAAAAGGAAAGTTACTCACCATGGCAGAGCCGGAACACGGATAGGACAAAGGGAAGATACGGAAACCAGTGTAGCTAGGAACTTGGTAGCCCGTGTGTCTGCTGACTGACGTTGCTGGAAAAAGCTCACTCAACATCAAACATCAAGCGCACTGATCGTTGGGACTTACCAGTTGTGCGAGAGCTTCCCTGACGCGTCGTGTGCTTCCACAGTGGGATCATTAACTCCACCAGAGACAAGGCCTTCGAAGCTGATAGCTAACCGAAAGTTCGCCCAGTACTCGAATGTCGCCGCAATGTGGGCGTGGCTTCACAGATATACCACACCAACAGTTGCTGTCGAACCCGTTGACAGGCTTTTAGACGCGTATTCCAAAGAAACGGGAACTTACTGCAGTTAAAAGACGTGCAAGGCGCTTTGGTAGCGTCTAGGACACGGCTCCTTCATTGTCTGTTTTTCTACGCCATCGACTGACTTGAAAAGTGATGAGCCGTCATCGGTAGTCCTTGAGGAGCGAGTAATCACTCCAAGATCAGCATCATGGCAGTAGTCGGTGAAGTAGCAAGGTGTGAATGAGACGATTTTCGAAGGTACAGCCCGAGTACGGTTTTACACTGAGGCTAGTGCACAGCAGTGAGTCGTGAACCTGCTGGCAGTGAACCATATATACATAAGGATTACGAAGAGCATGCGACGAAATAGGTAGCACATGATTACTGAAGGCTGAAGCTGGGTTTGAAGTCAGAAGTTTTCTGTTCCATCTAACCCCTTCTAGGCAGTACTCCGTGTTGAAATGCACCCAACGCTACCACACCCTAGTGAGTCTTGTAAACTAGGTTTCTGCCGAATTTTGGCCATGCATCTAGTGGTCTTACAGTACAACTATCCCGCTTAGGATATTAGCATTCTGATCCTGAAAACCCTACATAAATAGAACAAAAGATCTAACTAGACATCGCATGAAATCGACAACGAAATATTCAACACTTTCCTTGTGATCGTGAGGGGTATCATAGTTTGGCGTCACGTTTCCTGTGGGAGGCCTGTTCAGGATTGTGCCCATCCCCGCCCTTGCCGATGTACTTCCTCATTTCTTCCAAGCCTCTCCGCGTGCCTTCCATCCCTCTCTCTATACCCTGACCTCCCCCCTCGTCATCTCCCGCGTTGCCCTTCCCCCTCTTGATGCCTTCTTTACCGGCTTCGATACCATCCTTTAGACCCTCCTGACCCTCATTGGGGATCACGGCGAATAGAGCCTTGGGATCGAACTCCCCGTCTTCATTGCGGGCCTCGTCGAGCTGCTTCTTCACCTGTCTTACGATCTTCGGGTACGCCTTCCTCGCCTTGGCAAGCTTCTTCTCGTCGCCCTTGACCTCCTTCATCCGCTCGTTCACCATATCCCGCGTCTTGTCGAGGAACTCCCCGAGTCTGGCCATATCGGGAATCGCGTCCTGGCGTTCCTCCGCATGTGCGCTGCGTTCCTCGACACTTTCCTCAGTCTGTTCCTTGCGCTCTAGCGCCTGCTTCTTGTGCTCCTCGATCTTGGCATCGAGTCCTTCTATACCCTCTCCATTCCCATTCTCAATTTGGTCCTGAACCCGCTTCTTAATCTCGTCGATACGTTTCTGCAGACGTTGGCCGCCGTGAGTTTGGTCCCATGACGCCGGGCGCGATCTCGAGCCAGACCCCTTGCCTTTCCCAACTGCGGCGTCGACCCGCGCCGCATTGTCACCGTTCATGAGCTTCTTCCATTCCGTCCCGATCTTCTCCCACTCGATCGTCCGCGGAGCGTTGGCGGCCATAGGTGGACGCAACAGCCGAGCGGCCATCTTGTTCGCGTCGACGCCCTCCCGGTCGCATGCGATGCGCAGGGGGTTCGCAGGGGTAAGAAGCGCATATGCGATCTGCTGCGCGGGCGTCGGCGCATTGGGGGGTTGAACCTCGAAATCGGGTTGCCGTCCATACCCAATGGTCGCTGTCTTGATAAGGATCGACCTGCGTGGTATGAGCACGTGAGTCTCTATTCTTGTACCAAAACAAAGAATAGCGTAAGAGACTAACGATGTGAGTCCAAACACGGGCTTGACACCCTCTGCCTCGCGACCAGTGAGAAACCCATGCAAACGAACCGCACCGCCGTCACTCCAGGGAATGTCCGTGAACGTGTGATAGGGTCTACTCTGGTCTACCGTGCGACTGCTCGAGAAATGGGGCTTTGACGAAAGAAACGAGACCAACGGCTGCGCGAATATCGATGTCACTTCGGAAGAGTTTAGGTTGGGCTGTAGTTATACGGAAGTCGGTCAATACGGAAATAGTATACGAGACAACGTACCTGCAAGTTGTTGTCCAGTATGAGGACAACTACTCTGGTGAACGGTTACCGTGTCAGCACCGAGATCGCTAATTCAAACACGCACGGTGTGACCAGAATCTCGCCCTTTGCCAAGTGCGGCTCCATCACGCACAACAGCGGCACGCGCTCCTTGTCCTGAGGTAATCCAATCTAACCCAAGTGTTCGTCAGTCCCCGGATCAGCAAAGCACGGGATGAAACACACCTCTTCGAAAGCTTCGCGTCTCTGAGGTGCAGAGGCATCACGTCATACGAAAGTCAACAGCCCAAACCAATCCACCAAAAACAGCACGACTCACAGCCGTATCCTCCACCGTCACGTCCTCCGCGTCGATCTTGCCCCCCGGCAACGCCGTATCGCCCGAGAACGCCTTGAGCGCGTCCGACCGTCTACCCAATCGCATCAGCACTCCTTCCTTTTCCTTCAAGAACACCGCAACGAAGAAAGAAGAAACGAAGTCGACGCACCGACTGAGAAGCACGTATAAGTCCCCCAACCGACCCACGAACAACGGTACGAGTACCGCAGCGCTCTGTCCCCTCGGAAACCTCGCACGCGTGCGTACTGCGCGGTACTTGAGCAAGTTGGCGATACATCTGGGTCGTCGTGTGCGGATGTGCAATGGGGCCCGGGAGACACGGTGAGGGATCATCGATCAGCACCAGTAGTGAACGTAACAGTCAGGATGGAAGACGGGCGCACCCCTTACTCTCTTCCTTCACCCCAACCAACCCCTCCAAATGACCCCAAATCCGCTCGCTCTCTGGGTATGGATATTTCATGAAATTAGTACTAGGTCCTGGCCGAGATGGTGGCATCCGAGAGCGTGAAATGACTCGTCGTCAGCGACTGTGCTGTTGGGGCTCAACTGGAATTGGAGAAATGGCAACGCGAACCTCTGTCGAACAATGTGTGCTTGAAGCGCTGCACCATGCAACGATCAAGTACTCCCTTGAGGGGTACTTGCCAACCGAATCTGGCTTGTGCGTTGAGGCTGTGCTTCGGCGCGCTCTCCGACCATCCGAAACGGGTCTGGCGAACCAAGGTCTTGACACGGCTCATTGACCCCCAACCAAAAGTCATATACATATGATCAACCTTCAGTTTCAATTGCTACTACGTCTAATCTACTACGGCGGTATCTTTTATTCGTCCATTCGATTCGATGTCTACCAAGGGATATGGATACGTCATGTAAATGAAAGAGATGGCTCAACGAAAGACAACCGAGTCCATAATAAATAAATAAAATCCAAAAAAGGGTACTATTTAGAGTCTAGAGTTCGAGATCGGGATAGTGTAACAAAAAGATGCTATGTCAAGGTAACTTGTGATGGGTTGATGGCGATGGACCGGTCCGTGGTTGTCCGTGGTGATCCAGATGTGGTGATGGGTGTCAGAATGACGATGACGAGGCGACCAAAAACAGAGTCGACCGAGAGCGAAACGGGAGAGCATGGGAAGCGTAGCACGAAAAAAGAAAGCAAGTTTACGACTGCGACAATATCTTGTCGATCGACTCGTTCATAAAGTCTTTGCGCAACGACAAGTCAGCCTTGGGGAACTTGGCCATGATTGCTTCACGTGCGGTCCTGTCGTCGGCGAATGATCAGCAACAAGTCAACACTGCTCACAACGACTCACTTTTTCGTCACCGTCATCAAATCCTGCGTACTCAAATACGTCCTCAACGCACCAAACACCTCCTCATCCGTCGGATTCGGGTTCAAACTCGGTCCCGAAAACGCATTCACAGACGTCGCCATCGAAAACGTCGACATCCGCGGGTCGGGACCACCGCCCCCTATCGGTCCGGGGGGGAGCAGCCCAAACCCGCCCGTCTGCGATCCACTTCCGGAAAACATGCTCATGTTCATACCTCCGCCCATGGTCATCATCGTCGCGCGCGGATCCGTCATCCCATAGACGCTCCCCGTATGCTGATACCCAAGCGGCCCCATCATCCCCATCCCCGTCGTCCCCCCGTACTCGGAACCCACCGCGCTCCCAGGTCCAGCCCCAAGCGGCATAAACTGCATCGAAGGAAGCCCAAACTGGGACATGACCGGCTGACGCCCTTCGTACATCGACCCCTGTCGAGAACCAGCGTGACTGTGATGGGAAGCCGTCCCCCGAAAGTTGACCGTTGAGTTGTTCATCGCGTTTGTGTCCCGGTAGAAATCACCTCCGTTGGATGGGTGCGGCGAGCCTTGTCGGGATGGCGTGAACCGTGGTTGCGACCGCGGCTTGCTGATCCCCGTCTCGTCCGAGCGATGCGACACACCTTCCCATGCTTCTGTTTCGTACTCTGAGAACTTTTTGAGCGGGATCATCGACTCGTCGAACCGCTCGTCGTCGTTCATGACCACCTTCTTGCTCCCTCCATCACCAATGACAACACGTGTGTTTCCCCACGAGAAGTCATCCATGCACCAGAAAGAGTAGATCGGGAGGAAGAAACTGTATACCGGGTATCTTGTACCGACAGCATCAGTCGTCCGACTAAGAACAAGACAACAAAAGAACGACGCACGAGAGGAGGTAGACGACCATCCAACCCACGAGCATAAACTCTCGCTTGATAAGGAAGATCAACGCCTACCGACATTGCGATCAGCCTCACAAAAACGACCTACAAGTGTCGAGCGCACCTGAAGCCCATACGTCACGCCCAACATGATGATCGAGATCAACGGCAACGAACTGCTCCCGGTAGCGACCGCAATGACCAAATACACAAGCTACCAAAAAAGCGTCAGCGCCACCAAACCCATCCTAGACCAACCCAACTCACATAAACGACCGTCGCCGGAAGAATCTACATTATCGGCGTCGTCAGTACCATCCCCCACAGAAACGAACAAAACACGTACAATCGTCCCCAGCAGATCAATAAACACGAAGAACCGCATCGAGAAACAACAAAACCCGCACAACTCGGGTAAAATTACCAACTCCAACAAGTTGTGCACCGTCGAGTTGATCCAGCGACGTCGTTGCGAGAACAGCACGCGCCATGACTCGGGCGCCATCGTATGCGCCACCGCGTCGGGAATAAACTTGGTCTTGAAGGTTGGGAAATGCTTTAGGAGGAGGGTGGTCAGGAAACGGTCTTCGCCGAGCGAAAAGAGGTTTTTCTTGTGGAGTGTATCAACATTGCATTCGGCGTATTCATCGATGATCCGGTTCGAGATGATAATCGGACGACCCTTGTCGGCCGTGCGGATACGGTAGAGGGAGAAACATCCTGGTAAACAGGAAACGGAACCAAAGAGGGACTCAAACGCCTTGGACAGGTGGTGAGAGATATAGTATTCGTAGACTTGAATCATCGTCCACCATGAGCCTTCTTCGTTGGACAACTTCGTTTCACCACAGATACCGATGATGCTCGAATCGTCCGCAGCTGACGCGACCAGACGATTGAGCGACTCGGGCGTGACCGTCTACAGTCCCTGTCAGTTCTCCTCACTTTACCACTCAAAATGAATACACCGACCGTATCAGCATCGACCGTAAAAACGTACTCGTAAAACGCAGGATCAATCCCAATCACGTTCCGCATCTGGTGATAAACCTCGAGTTCCAGCGGCGACATGGGCGCATCGAAATGCACACGATTGAGGTAGTGCATGAGTAAAATCTGACTGTCTCGTTTGCCGCGATTGCCAGGCTTGGAGCGCTCCGTCGGCTTGCCGACCTTGACGACGACCATATAACTATTGGCGCATGTCAACACCCTCACGTCCGAACTGGTTGAAAATGCAGCACTCACGGAACGACGTGCCCCTCGAACTCGTATAACCCCGAATACACCTTGCCATAATTAATCTGCCTCGAACCCTCGCCGATCGACCGGAACATCAACGGCTCCGGGTCAATCTTGGGATCCACACCCATTATATCCAACACGATCCTCGGCGTCGTCCGGTCGTTCCCGCTCCCAATGATATTGCCGTCACAGATGATGAAGAGCAGTTTGCGCTTATCGTCGTAATGAAGCGCCGCGAGCGAGTCGATCGTCCGACGGAGCGAGTCTTCGCCTTCGGTGTAACACGGGATCTGGCAGAGCACAAACTTGTCTAGCATTTCAGGCGAGCGTTTCCCAGTCAGCTGGAGCGCAGAAAGGACTAGCGTAAACGTGAGCATCGTCTCGAGCCAGCCAGACACACGCAACACTCACATTTGAGCGCAATCGATACACACAGGATCCCGGTGAACACGAGCAAAAGATAACTCTGGACCGTGCACCGGGGCGTCTTGCGAAAGTCGGTCTCGCCGAGATAAAATATATTCTTCATACACGCCACGTTCTGCGCCGCTGTCTGCGAGTCCAGACCCGAAATGACCTTGTTCAGGTTCTTGGAAATGTCTTGTCCGGCCTGTTGCTTGAACACTTCGACGATATCCGTGTCCAGGAACTGGTAGTTGGTGGCTCCCTGGTGGATCGACGCGGTATTAACATAGTCCGACAGGTCATAGACACTGCCATCCCAGATAGCCCAGATCCTGTCGAATGAACGATCAGCCCAAGGACAACAGCGAACAGTGCCGACACTTACCTCTGAATGTTGGTATCCATCGCTTGCGAGTAAATCACATTCGGATCCCAAACCAGCGACCCTTTCCGATATTCTTGCATCTTTGGCAAAAACGTGGCCGCATACCAATTGGAATTGTCTAAAGCGGTCCCCGGCGTCGCCTGATTCCTTCCAGACTTGTGTATCGCAGTTGGCGCGAGCGGCGTGAAGTTCTTCGGGGTGAGTCCCAAAGTGGCTTGTGAGACCAAGCCCGAACAGGCGAGTGCAAGGGGTGGGGGGAAGTACTCCGTGAGATCCTGTCCAGCAAGGGCATTGAGATCCGCAGCCGAGTTGGACGCGAGGCCAACGATGTCGCTGTGATCGCCATGGATGAAGTTGGAAAGGTCGTATACATATCCCTGTACCGAAACCCAATAGTCGGTGTTACCGGTGTGCTGCGAGACCTCGTTCGAGTCCCAAACTTTGTCATACCCAGGACAGAGGAGTCGACCGAACTCGACAATGTAAAATATGACGACCGAGTTCATGAGGAGGATGAGGAAAAAAATGGTTACTTTCTCTCGCCAGGCAAGACGGACGTCCGGCCGTTTCATCCGCCCGATATAGTGGAGCACAAAGGAGGGGATCAAACCAGTTAGCAACCAGACGAACAAGAGCCACCATCGTCGTGTAGCGCTCGTAGGCACTTCCTCCACAGCATCGGGTGTGGCTTTGGCGACAGCAGCAGCTTCCTTGGATGGGTAAGGAGACGAACCACCAGGACTCCCTCCTTTCTTGTTCCATTCCGATCCCCAGCCATCCTCGGGATTTGTGTACGCCGGCGTACGAAGGTTTGGCGAGGGCAAACCACTGACACCATAGGGAACATATTGATTAGGATCTTGGTATTTCGACCCTCGGCTTCCCACACGCGCAATGAGCAGATTGTCACGACTCTCGTTATCGAGAACTTCGTGACCGTGTGTGTCGGTGTGGGTGTACTCGGTGGCGTCGTCGGCGATCGCGCTTTCATCATCCTCGATGGTATCCGGAGCCAACCGCTTCTGCTCCTTCTCCGCCGCACGGACGGCATCCTCAACCGTCTTCCACGCGTTGTACGATAACCAGATAGAACGGTGACCCATGACGTAATCGGTACCCTCCTTCCATCCGTTTGATGCTGCACATTGTCGGATACGCTCTGCATCCGAACCACGCATCGTCGGAACGTACCGTTCGCAGAAGGCACGGTGATCGAAGTCGGTGACAAATTCGACGCTGCGACGTGCGATGAGTTCGGGAATGAGAAGGGACCTGATCTGAGCCTTGACACGACGTTTGTCGAACGAATTGGGTGAATTGGAATCGTTGGGTCGGATACAGCTGATGGTCCATAAGCGTGTCCTGTCAAAAGACGCAAAGATTTCGGAGAGCGCGTGATTGAGTTGCGTAGAGACAGTGTATATCTTGGCGGGGTCTAGAGGTGGGTGCTCCTCGTTTGGCATAGGCGCAGAGCCATCTCGCGAGGCGATTCGCGTCAGCTGACGGAGTGGGCGCGACGACACCTGTGCCTGGACAATGGAGTTTTCATCCTTAGAATGCTTTTCAACAGCAAGCGAGGGGCCGGAGACCAGCTTCGCCACAAAGGCATCCGAGGAGTTGCGGAGCAACGACACGAACGCCGAATCGAGAATATCCGAGTCCTTCTCGATAAAGGACGAAATATCGTAGGAGCAGCTGCCCGTATAATGATTGATACCAAATAGGCGCCTGGCATTCTCGCCTCCTTGACTAGGACTCGCTACAAAGGAAGTGTGAACGCCATATTTGGACACGAGGTCCTGATGGAGTTCGTCTGCCTTCTTGTCCCCCGCCTTGCCCGATTTGTACGACGAGCATGCCTTGTTGAGGACGCCGAGGAGACCGGCGGGCTTGCGGGTCGCACGCTCACTAAGCTGAGCGCCACGTAACAGCTCAATGCAGGCCGAATTGTCCACGGTGGCAATAGTCGGTAGGGAGATCCCATCCCCGACTATGTGACTATTGTACCCGACACCGTCCTCGAATGTGTTCCGCAAGACGTAGGATTGGACGAGCTCATCTGCAAAATTGATGCAGAATTCATCAAACCCGTTTTGACTAAAGGCGGTAATAAGTGGAGCGGTTCCTGTGAACATCATTGAACCGGTGCCCGTGGGACCACGAGTCTGGAAACCCGGGGAGTCGAACAGAATCATTTGGGTTGTGGGAAGAATGTCGCGGTTTGCGGGGGCAACCTTGTGGTTCGCTGTCTCGACGACGTAAGCGAAAAGGATGGCGTAGAGATCTCGCATGAGTGAATCACGCTGGATCGCACTCTGCTCGACGCTGAGAAGGACAGTATAGACTTCCTTGCGAACATAGTTGGTCTTGTTCGTCAAAGCCTGCGCAAGGTCATCCGGGGCGACACCGAGGAGGCGTGCGACATGTTCGAGGACGGCAGGGTTTGCGACGGACGCGGAGACGTCCTTGGCATCAGCTTCTGTGAACTGGATATTGCTCAAGAGAAGGATGGCAACAAGGATCGTAAAGATGGAAGAAAGATGCTTCGGCTTAAAGCCGAGTGTGCGCATAGCAACGCGCACTTCCTCCATTGCGATGGCATCATCACTGAAAGGCCCGTTGGGAAGGCGGTAACAACCCGACGAGACCAAGAGAGCATATTCTGAGGGGTCCTCGATATTGAAGTAATCGCGTTCCTGCGGGGCCGCACCGGCCAAGAACTGGTAAAAGATGTGAAATGTGCGTTCCTCGTGGGCGAGGCGATTGAGCCTGGATTTGTCGAGTGCGAAAGCAAGAACTTTGGCTGATTCAATGCGGCCACGGTCGTTGAAGTGAAGTTCGAGGTAGCGCGAGTGCCGTGAGGCATTTGGGTTAGAGGCGGTTTTAGCGTTACCAAATGCGTCGAGGAGGGTGTGGAGTGCTTTGACTTGGCTCGCCATTCTGAGCTCCTTCTTGGAATGGGACGAGAGACGGAGAACCTGGTCTATGAGGAGACGTAAACTGGCCGTCTTTCCGGAGCTGGTGATACCACTGCGAAAGAGCGTCAGAGACGACGGACAAAAAAGCAGACAGACGCACCGAGTAATGACAGACTGGGACTGTCTCGTGCGGCGCATGAGCAGGTAAATCTGGGCAGCGAGTTCGAAGAGGTGGGGCTGGAGAACCCTTGAGCTGGCGAGCGAGAGGCTGGTTTCCTTGTAGCAGCGTTCTTCATATTCCCTGGCATTGATGTCGTTTACGTTTGCGAGCGTTTTGTAGGGATTTACGACGAGGAGGTTGGTGGTGCCTATTCTAGAGTAGGGTAAATCTGAGCGAAAGCGGGTGTTGAGGACGGCGACGGCGGCGTCGTCGGAGGGGTAGATGGTGGCAGAGTGAGATGTAGATACGAGGTGTATGAGGTCGCCTGTGTTGACGGCGTGTGCGGAGAGAGAGGAAGAGGCCATTTGCGGCCCAGTTGAAGGAACGTGAAAGGAAAGAGCGAACGAGGACGAAAAAGTGGGCGAGCGGATGACAGCAGTCAACCGCAAGTCACGTAATACAAAAACCCTTTTCTCGTCATCTCCGCTGGGAATCCACTACGGTGGTCGCCTACATGGATCTTCCGAAGTTTGCCAGATCCCACCAGAGGTGAAATAAGCACCCAGACAATTCCGCACCAACTTTGGGACAGTCCAGAACCTCTCCCATCATTCCGCGCCCTCGGGTCTATAGCGGATCAGTGGCAGTGGAACACCACCCCGAGAAACACCCTGCCCCCAGTGCACACTATCGCCCGTGTCCGGGCTCCTACGAGAGGCAGACAGGGTCTCGACCAAGTGCGCACCGTCACACCAACGTCAGATGTGCGAATACGCGAGGGAAAGACATGTATAACGGTTCCGCCTTGGATTCTTTTCCATCCGACTATTAGGCGCCTCTGAGTCTGTTGGCCCATTGAACGATGACGCGTAGCGAACAATGACAAGTCAATTTGCTTGGCTATGAAAAGGTACATCCGTTCAAAACACGGAACCGAGGTCGCTCAGGAGATCCGAATCAGTGGTTCCTTCACAGCATCAATCTAAGCGATCCAGTACAACTACTTCGTGTCAGTTCGCCTTCTCTCAATCGTGCGTGTGCATAGATCCAGGATCGTCAAGTCCTAAGAGTCCAGAAAAGTGTATATAGAATATCAATGACACCGTGTACTGTACCGCACTACAAAACAGCCTCGCTCACGACTGCTCACCTGCAATGTGCACCTCCTCCTCGCGCCCCAACGCCTCCTCCCACCCCTCCTCAAACAACGCCGCATTCTCAATCGGATGCGCAATACCCGCAGCCACCTTGGGCTTGTTCTTGCCCCGTAGATTCGCTCGCCACACATCCACCACCTGCGGTGCCAAACTAAAAGTAAAAGACGAAGCTCAGACGCAGTTCAACCTCTCCCGACTCGTGTCCTCACCTTGGCGCATACGTCCGAGCGAACAACGCCGCCTCGGGCGCTCGGTTCGTCTTCACTAGCAAATCCACACACGCCTTGGCATCCCCCAACTGGAAAAACGTCGCAAACGACAAGTTATTGGCGCCCTTTTTCTCTGGAACACGGTCAGCCATCAGCCGAGAACCGCCGTGGCAGACCGAAACGACTCACCCGCAGTGACAGCAAGCTGCTGTAACCCTTCCCGATCGCCCGTCGAGAGCAACAAGAGCATCAACGCACTCAGATCGTTGGCGTGCTCGAACGCCTCTCGTGCAAGGTCGAAGCGCCACACCGCCAACGCACGATCGCCCAGCGCCTTCCATTTGGCCTCCGCCTCGTTCTCTGGTATCGAGCGCACGATGTCAACAGCAGCGTCCAGGTCATCCAGCTGCAACGATAGATCGAATTTGTGGTCTGGGTCGCTGGTTACTTGCATCGCGAGCTCCTTGAGGTCTTGTACATCATGTCGTGTGAGCAGATGGACATCTTGGAATTAGAGTGAAAGACCTACCTCGACCCTCAAGGAATCGTGCTACCTTGTTGAGCTGTTCCTTGGGCAGCGTGGGCAAGATCTCAGCGGCAGCTTCCATGTCACTGCGGAGGACCGCCGTCTGATACTCGACCACGCTCAAGGACAAGGCATAAGCGTAGATGTTCATGTCCTTGTCTGCGAGATACACTCGATTGTGGGCCGGTATGTAACCGAGGATATACATGGGACTGAAAAGACTAGATCAGTAAGGGGTAGAGCATATCCAAATAGAACGTACATGTCGGACGGACTGATGGTGTAGGACTCGTTGCCGACAAAGTAGTTGACTCGGTTGCCCGCTGTGGTATAGATAAAACAATCCCCGACCCATTTCGCGGTCATGACGCTACGTGGGGCGTCAGATGGCCATCCAACCAATAGTAAGAAACACTTGCTTGTCCGAGACCTCGGCGACGACATCAAAGGCTTCTTCAACACCCTCGTCCGTGACCTCGACGCCCTCCTCGACTTTAGCGTTGTACGCATCCCGGTCGAAACGCAGAATGTAAAATGAATCTTCCGAAGCGATCGCTACTAGGGACCCCGTCCCCGACCAATAAATCTTTCGACACCGTCATCAAGGCCGTTCCAAATGGTGAGAAACAGAAAAAACGCACATTTTTAGCGTCAACGTCTATCCGTCTTACAATCTCCCCACTTTCCCAATCCCAAAACATCGCAAAACCTTTACCGCGTGCACCGAGCAACGGACCGCCATGCAATCCATCAATCGACCAGCTACCCGAACCTTTCATCCCCGAACCGCCCCTCTCTTTAAAGTTCTTGTACACCTTCAGCTTCAACTTGCTCTCCAGGACCGCGTACGTGTTCGAGTCGCCAGCCCAAGCAAACGAGAGGCCATTCCCAAACGACTTATTCCTCCACGCAAGTGCCGTGTATATGATGTACTCGCCGTCTCCGACGACCGTCACGAACCGTCCATTGGGGGAATGGATCAGATTAGTAGCAAAGATCTCCGTAGTTCCGATTTCTTTGATGGAGAGAGGGATGCGGTTGCCTTCTGCTGTCGTGTCCTCTGAGAGACTTTGGACATTGCCAGAGAGAACGATTTGGTTGCGCGTATACACGAGTTTCCCAGTGGGATCCATACTGAACGTTGGCTCGTCTCGACCAAGCTAGACAACATGGCTCAAGGCAAACCCGCAACAGTTGTACCCATGAATAGACGCACCTTGATGACAACGATCCCCTCATCGAACCCAACAGCAACCTCGTTCGCATCTCTCCGCAACGACACACACCACGCCCGCTCCAATGCATAGCTCAACGTGTTCTCCAACCGATACGTATTGCTATTCCAAATCTTGATCGTCCCGTCCTCGCTCCCACTAATAATAATCGGCAAATTGGGATGAAAGACCGCAAACGACGGGTTGTTGGTGTGACCCTCCATCGTCTGAACGCAACCCTTGCTCAGATAGTCCCACACCTTGATCGTCTTGTCGTCCCCCGTGGTCACGAGGTACGGTTTGTCAGGCCCAGGATAGAAATCGACATAGTTGACCCCCTTGTCGTGCGCGTCCATCGTAAAGTTGGCAGTCCCGGAACCGAGGGACCATATTTTGACAGTCCGATCGAGACAGGCGGACGCGAACGTGTTGGCGTCTTTGAGGTTGAAGGTGACGTTCATGATGTAGTGCGTGTGGCCTTCGTATACCTATCGACCAAGAAAACATATACACGAACGGTTCACAAGACGAAAGGAACAGACAAACCTGGATATTCTTCCACTGTTTATCCCAATCCCAAGCCTTGATCGTCATATCGTCGCTCCCCGTCAACACGATGCTCGCCGTTGGGTGCACCGCAAGGCACCGAATGTAATCTGGGTGCGCCTCGAACGAGACGACCTTTTCGTGCGTGTTGTAGTTGAAAACGCGGAGCTGAAAGTCGTCCGAGCCTGCTATGAACCAGTTTTTACGCGCGATGAACTTGACGCAGCGGACGGGGACGTTGGCTACTTCGAACGTTTTCACCAGGGCGCCAGTTTCGTGGTTGTAGACGTTCACCGTGCCGTTGTACAGGCCAGTGAGTAGCCATGGCTCGGTAGGATGGAAGTCGGTGCCTTTGACGCGGTCAGAGCGAGAGAACAGTTTTCGCTGGGACGATTATGATCTAGATCAAACACATTTTAAAAACGACTCACAGACACATCGAACAACATCGCTTTGGGGGTGATGGGACCGAGATATGAGGTCCGGCGTCGTGAATGTCAATGAGCTGCGTCAAGCGTATTGGACACGCTGCGTGTTCCTGGGACCCCCTTTTGGGTGGTGTCTTACGCTGTTACCATCTCATCAAGGACGTGGACACCTGTGTCTACAATTTCGAAAGCTAAATTACAAACGTATAGTACGTGCTATGGGGAATCTAAGGTGATTAGCCTCGAATTAGCCTCAAGAAAAACATCTCTCCCAATCACCATCCCCATTACTCCGCGCATACGCCTGACTCTCCACGAAGGCGCTCAAGGTACACATCCCGTCCTCGTTCGTACCACAAAACTCGAGCGGTTGCACCGCATCATTAACCAGTATCCTGACATACTCCTCACCATCGCCACACCTTAACTTTTCCGTGATCATCCGTCCAGAGAACGGCGTCATCCTAGAAATTCGGAACGTTCGAGTCAGGTCAAGTCGATCGGTGACTGGGGGCTCAGCAGGACGGAAAAGTCCAATGGCGGAATAGATGGCGATCATCTGGTTGTCGTGCGAGAAATCGGCGTAGAGTGTACGATCAAGGGGGAAGGTAACTGGAGATGCATCGAGCGTCTGGTTCGTTTGTGTCTTGTCTTGGACAGGCTGGCCTGTCAACCTGGCTAGTAATTCATTCACATATCCAACACCTTGGACGGGACCTAGCCGATTACCGTGTCTATCATGGAGAGTCAGCTAAACGTCAGGCCCAAGAAGCCATCGACTTGCCCAGTCTTGTAATATTTGAGTAAATCGTCATAGTACTCGCGCGCTTGCCATTCCTCTTCAGTAAACAGACCACAGAACGGACTGGCAGTGCCATGAAAGAGGGTCTCAAAGGCACACAAAGGCATGAGTTCTGCGATATCGTTATTGTCAAGGTTCGCGCCTGGTACAGCCTGGTTGAACATCTCCACGATCGGTGGGGTGAACTTGTCGCGCCAGGCTCTGCCTGCTCTCTTCTTGCTTTTTGCGTTGAGGCACATGGAGTCGTCTAATGTGTTGTTCGCCTTGCATAATGAGAGTGAGCACGGATCGCCGCATTCATGACAGCGCAAGTACTCACACCCTTCTCCTCCGAGATGATGACCGAGATACTCGGCGAATACACGTGCCCACTGGCAGCAGAGAAACCTTGATATGATCTGTCAGAGCAGTGTGCAACAGGAAAGAGGCAAAGTGCACCTTGTGTCCAGTTCGCAGCAGAGTATACGACGCGCTCACTGTCTGATGCCCTCACAAAGGGCAACTGGTTCTCACCGACCAAGTGTTTGTACCGCAGATAGTGTTCTGAGCCAGAGTCGAAGGCCCTAAAAGAGCTCAGTCAGTGCTAGCAGGGTCAAGACAAACTCTCCTACTCTTTCGCGCCAAGGGGAAGCAACTCGGCTATACCCAAATCCCACTCGAATTCCCTCAGAAACTGGTACTTCTTTCCAGAGTAGGACTCCGCACTTAAAAGTTTCTGCAAGGGTTTTCTCATTCGCTTCGAATTCTTAGTGGTGGGGAATCGCGTGCCGTGTCTCTGGAGCTGCTACACTGTCACAATACACCCGAACCATACGGTGCGTTACATACCAAGTTGACCTAGAATAACGCATGTACTCGTGAGATATGAAATCGAGTCGGGACGGCAGTGCTTACCTGAGTAATTTCGCAGTTCTCAGGCGGTGCTGCGTACTCTGCAGCTGGAAAGTACGGAGAATGAGCGGCCCAAGACTGTTGCACTTCCTTGGGCAATCCAAGATCGGCGGTCATCGTGACGGCCATGAGTGGTGAACCCGAGCACCGGCGCCAGCGCCCATAGTGGAAGTAACTCGCTGACAAAAGGAATGCGACCGAGAGGAGAGCAGCGCCTTGCCACAGGCGCCGTCGGCGATGATGGTCGTATTCACAGGAATCCTGTGGAAATGAACCTTTCTTCTCATCTCGAAGGAAAAAAGGTAGTCCAACGTCAGGGCGGGTCATGGCAAACAAACCACCCATCGTCGAGAACGCGGAACAAGCAACGACGCATGGTTTGGCATGCAGTCCAATATAAGAATGCACGTTCGTGTGTGAGTTGGCGTGTTGCCTTGACCGAATGGTCCAAAAATGGTTAGGTGGGTGGCGTTTCTTCGCTTGGCCAAAGTGGCCCACTTCCGTGCGTGGTCGCACGTGCTACATGCTAGTGGACCAGTCGCAGAATTCCATCAGACGGGCGCCTGCAAGCTGGTCAACCGATTTAGATCGCTCGGCTCCTCACCGCCTGCTAAGTCGGAATCAATGCCATGCCAGTGGCAGTCCGCAAGAGAACCACTGTTTGCAGTCTGTTTGGACTTGGAACGGAGGGTGGCATGGCTGCTGACCTGGACATTTCAGTCGTTCCACGGCGTAGGCCAATCGATATCCATCCCAGTTGTCGTCAAAGTACAAGGGACGACAAACACTCGCAGCACCGCTTTTCAGGGAGGCATTGGCGTGGACGAGCAACTTACGATCAACACATCAAACCTTTTGTGTCTAGATTTGCTTCTTTTGATCGCACACACGAACGTCGTGAACCCTTAGGGCTTTCGCATTCGCCTCCGTGGAAATTGGAATGGAACGAACGGGCGTTACACGGTATGTAACCATCGTGCAGCCTGCAATATGTCGATGCGGCGCTATTTCTATCCAGGGTTCTTCTTATCTTCATCATGATGAACTTTCGGAAGTTTCTCAGGTTCATTGGCTGTGACTCCTGGAGATGCGGATATCGAATAGTTCCGAGATACCCACTAACATCGAGCACTCCTTTCGCCGCCGAGAATTGGTAGACACGTTGAAGATATCGACTCCACGCGTCTACATGCCTCTCTAGCGGTAAATCCTGTATGGAAGCTACTTGCATTCCACGCAGCATCCTTCTACGCATTGCGTTCCGATGATCTCTTGTTCGGATCATTCTCGCGCGGAGCGCTGCCAGGCAGTTAAAAGCAGTGCTTTTGAACATCATGATGGGGCCTTGAGCGTCAGTTATTGGTGGAGGGGTAAGTCTTGGTCCAGGTTATCTACCGATTCCGAAAATAACCCAGTGCCAGTGATTCTTGTGGCGATCCACAACATGCAGTTTTACGCATAAGATGGCTTTATGTATCTGCCCGTAGATTTATTCCTTTCGTTCGTTCTGCACCCCAGCTACATCAACGCGGCTTCTCTCGGTGTGTTAAAAGATGTAATGCACGTTCAAGCTCGTGTCCAGCAATCAGTAAGTCATCCAATTGATATTATTCGTCTATGTGGCTAATCGGTCGAATAGCAAAAAAAAATTGCGTTCAAGTGCTGTGTTCGACGCGCGGTGGTTTTACCATTAATCGCGTAATTCCTTCCTCGGTCTCTTGGCGCGTCAAGTCCTACTCACTTGCATCAAATAGATCTACAGCTGAATATCCCAATCGATTTTGCGGAAAGCATGCACAGATCCGTCAAATAGATGATATGACCAAGGAGTCGCTGCTTGAAGGCGTTATATCCATACTTCGTAAATCGCACTCGCCATCAAATGGCTGCGCTACAGGTAGGCTGTAGCGCCCATACAGCACGACACCGTTTACGTCATATCCTGTTCGCTGGACCGGATTGGCCGACTTTGAAGAAATCGACGTTATTTTTATCGCCCCCTCTAAGCGCGCCTCGCCGTTTCAGCGTTTCAGATCGACATAATACAAGAAGGGCAACTCTGGGGGAGAACGCCCAATCGCTTCCTCTTCGCTTTCGTTCCCCTTCCCTCTTAGTTCACCCGCGATGTCGCAAATCATTGCGGCCGGTGTCATCGCCTGGCTTTGTCTGTTATCATTGCCGGCATGGCTAGTCGCGGCGCAGAGCGTGGCCTCGCAGGCGTACACACCGGTGGCAGGACCCTGTCCACAAGGCTTCAACCTCGTCCGCATGGCGGGTTCACCCGGGAATCAATCCCTCTCTACCTCCGAAGCCGCGTACGTCCAAGCTCGCCGATCGCAAGTCATCCCGCTGGCCTGGAAGACGTACCTTACAAACGTCGAAGCTACCAAGATCACTCTCCCCGCGTACGTGTCTAGCATCCTGAGCGGTTCCAGCTCGGAAACCCCCAACTTCGGCATCGCAACGAGCGGAGGTGGTTACCGAGCTGCGATTTTTGGTGCAGGCGTGCTGAACGCGTTGGACGGGAGGAACGCGTCCTCAAACAGTGCCGGATTAGGGGGGTTGCTTCAGACGGCGACCTACATCGCAGGATTGTCCGGAGGATCGTGGTTACTGACGTCTCTCGCACAAGCCAACTTCCCGACAATACAGCAGCTCATCTTCGGATACCCTAACCCTAAGGTTGCTGGGAACTCGTGGGGTGGATGGAACGCTGATCGCGGCATCTACGCGCCTAGTCACAATCCCATCACTGAAACAGAATACCTCACCTATCTAGTTGACGAGCTGCAGGGCAAGTATGACGCTGGCTACGCTGTGACATTCGCCGACTATTGGTCGCGTGCGCTGGCAAGACATTTTGCCAACGGTACATTCTCATCGAATTTCTACGACGAATCGTATACCCATGGTGCGGGCGTTTTGTGGTCGTCTGTCGCCGAAACGTAAGTATCGGTAGACGGGTCAAGCCACAAGGTACTGATATCGACTGTCAGCGAATCGTTCACCTCGCACGTGATTCCTTTTCCGATTGTCGTGACAGATCTTTCTGCACCAGGACAAAACGCGTTAAACGTTATATCCGGAGAATACATACCAATCTCAAATCCTGTATTCGAGTTCAATGTCTGTCAGTATGACTGATCCGTGTATAAGTTTTCACACTGACAGAAAACATAGTCGAGATGGGTTCCTTTGATCCCATGTTATCCGCGTTTACGCCGACGAAATATCTGGGAACGACAAATAACAGTGTCTGCATTACGAATTATGATCAGTCATCGCTGGTGACTGGGTCCTCGTCTAATCTTTTCAACACGCAAAACCTCAGTGTAAGTTCACAGTTTAGAGTTGTCACACACCGATTGACGATCCATGAAGTCTACCTATGGCCCTGAGGTTTCGTTGATAAACTCGCTCCTGCCAGAGAAAGGCATCGAGCTTGACGTCGCGTCGTGGCCGAATCCATTTTACGGCGTCGCTTCGGAGACCTTTCTATCATCCAACCAGACGGAGCTAAGGCTTGTGGACGGTGGTGAGGATGGAGAAAACATTCCGCTACAACCCTTGCTAGTGAAAGCTCGTGGCCTGGATACCATCTTGGTGATTGATGCTGTGAGTGCAACGATAGCCCTATATTTTGTCCCTACCAACTTTATGCACTACAGACGAATAGTGTCCAGAATTTCGCCAATGGAAGTGCATTGATCGTAAGTCGCTAGTTCATGCGTAAGATGTTATCGTTGACCAGTTATCAGGCTATTCAAGATCGGGTCACGCTGCTCTCATCGACGTATTCATTCCCTCCTGTGCCAACGTCTGCTGGACAGTTCGTTGCGCAGAACCTCACCACGAGGCCAACATTCTTTGGATGCGACACGACAAGCGCAAACGACTCCACGCCTCTTGTCATCTACCTCGCCAACGGTGGTCCTCCCCACGATGGCCAAGCACCTCTGACGAATACGTCCACTCTTCAAGCCTCGTACAGTTCTTCGCAAATCCAGGCGATGCTCGCACAGACGTTTATCATCGCCACGCAGGGCTACCCTGTGAACGCCAGTATGACGACCGACCCTGAATGGCCCGCTTGCCTGGCATGTGCAATCGTCGACCGTGCACGGGAGAGAGCAGGCGAGACGAGAGACGGGGTATGCGAGAGTTGTTTCGCACGATATTGTTGGTCTGGGAGTACTGTCAGTCAGGATGTCAATGAAGCAGGGAATATCAAGGGCTCACGCATGAGATGGCTCTTGACTTCGGGGGTGGCAGTCGGTATTTGGGCATTGATGATATGATACGATAAATACGATACTATCAGCCTATAATATAAGTATCCTATGTATATCCCCCGAGTTCGCACTTTTCCACGAGCATAGCTTTCTCGCACTTCCATCCGTCACCATGATGACTCGTAGTTGTTCTCCCAGTGACGGAGACGGGTTGATGTGAAACGAAAGTCAGATCTTAGCCTACTTAGTGATAAGAGTGTAACCACCAAGGCTCTTGCAGCCCATGAGTCTGGCTGGAGATTGACGCCATCAGGTCGAACACGAGCCTGACGACGGAGTGAGGGTAGAGCATAGAAGATGGTTCAAAATGCAATCTTTAATAATCACCAATTTCCGCATCGTAAGGTCAATCCTTTGCTAGTCAGAGCCCGGAAGAAGGTAATGAATGACATGAAGCGACAATAAATGGATCAACGGGATGTGTATCAATGAGTGGGTGTTGGAAGTATGATCAATGAGTAGCTCTGAAGGGACGAAGAGATAGGCAGCAAAAAAGGAGCTGAGCAATAGCGATAGTCACCATCAAACAGATAACAGGGCATCGATGGGGAATCCCGCATGATGTGACATGCAAGGTACAGCCAAAGGCTAGTCGACGTGCCGAATGTCGATAAAATGGAACAAGTCCCGTCTGGGTATTTTCTGTTCCTCGATTAGAGGTGTTTATGACGCTTTTCGAAATGCGCTCACCGGGTGATGTACCATATTAATGATGACGTCGGGTAGTGAACTCATGAAATTAGAGTCCCAGGGACCCTCGAACCAGGCCGACAACGTCCAAAGCATTGTTCATGATGCGCTCAATAGACCCTTCTTCCCGTGTGGGCCGAAGTCTCGTCCAACGTGGAGATATGGAGGGAAGTGATTGCAAACTGTTCCAAAGGGTCAGTGTTTCGCGCGCGCTAGGGCGATCCTTTGGATTTGGTTTCATCATCAACCGCGCAAGATCACCCAAAACATCCAACCCTCTGAACCCCTGTCCGGGTACGTGAGATTCGAGGATGAGTCAAAAGATAAGGAAAACCCACGTCCACGATCTTCGTCTGATAAACATGTCCAAGATAATACACGTCTAATTTGAACGGGTCATAGGGTAGCCCGGAAATCTGTTCGGGGGTTTGAGTTCGGCCCAGTCCTCCGGTAATTAGCCGGTCACGCTGACCGGGAGGAAACTCTGTTGACAGTCCGAAATCGATGAAGTAATACATGATCTCGACTTCGGACCGCTTCCGGCTGGGGGTGAGATCGCCGCCATCGCGAGCTCGCCAGGTGTCCATGGGATGCCACCCATCTCTGTAAAGACTTGAACCATCCATAAGGATATTTTCTGCAGCACAATCACTACACTTTTCATTATCAAGGACATCACAAGCACAAAATGATCAGAATTTGCCGACCGATGTGCAACATTCTGTTCGTGGATGTACGCAAGGCCCTGAATGCAGCATTCAGTGAGTAGGCAAAAGAAAAAGACTATGCTCACTTCTAGTGTCTGGTTCACGAAATCGATAACCTCCCCGACCGATGTGAAATTCGGTTCGTTGAATGGGCGAAGAACGGGCATGACGATATAGCGGTACCATGGTTCTTGGTCGTCAGAAAAGACAGCAAGTATAGGGACACAATGGTTCCCTTTATCTTTGCGGCTGTCCGCTGATCCAAGACACGATGCTATCTTTACTTCGTTAGGGTGAGATCTAGAGTCCACCCGTTTAATGAACACATCCTTTCCGTCCTTTCCTTCCTGTGTGGCATCGAGAAGAGCCCCTTTCTGGTTCGCCTATAGGTAAGTAAGAAACCATCATGTACGCAAAAACGACCGACCCACTGGATAATACTGTCCTCGAAACGATCAGGGAAGGGATCCACGCCATATTTCCAAGATGCCTGCCACTGGGGATGGTAACGCGGTCGAAGAACATAACCTTTGCTTTTGAAGAAGTAGTATCTGTCTCTCCAAAATGTTTCTTGGTCTTCCAGTTTATCCGGGAAGTAATCGCAAGAATCATCCATGGTGCAAGTCCAACAGCAAGCAGGGTAACACAGCCACACAAACAATAACCAAAACTCTTTCTATGACCAACTTCCTAAGCGATTTGTGGGTCCCGCCTCGAGTTCGCAGCGTGCTTCTACACAGGAATCCTCCACCTGGTCACATTCAAAAACTCAGCCTACAGCGATGGCCCCTCGACTCAAAGTTCGCCCTTCAGGCCTTTACAATCCACAACTCTCTCCACCCGCGAATAATGGCTAGCACCAGCACGTTTTCCTTCTTCTCCAGTGTCTTCGGATTCATTGTGGCAGCCATCTCTTTGTCCGCATTTATTCTCAACGTATGCCGATCTCACCTTCCGAGCAAGAAAATTCAAAAATTAGAATCCTTGCTGGACGAAACAGAGACGTGCTTCAAGAGAGCAGTTGAAGATGGTCTCCTGACCGAACACGCTTTCGTCCAACGGACTGAGCGTCGTCTCAAGACGTAAGTTCCACGCTGCATATCTCGTGGTTTCATAGTAGAACATTTCTACAGACTGAAGATGCAGACTAATGGTCTGCGATCCCGTGCATACAGTGCAACTACCCTGTACAAGGATTATTTCGAGTTGTTGAGCGGGACTTCGTCATCGATTGGAAGAACGTGCGGTTCCCTCAAAAAGCTTAGAGCTGAAGTGATAGTCCGTGTGTTTATCGTGCCTTGAGGTACCGTTAACCTGAAGACGGCTTAACAGACTTCGAGTGAAGAGGGACGAAGTAGACTCGTGGACGCTGATTCTGGTCATTGTTGCTCTTCCCCTTCACCCACTGTGCCTTTAACGTTTGGGCCCGAACACCGTCCCATTCTACTACCTTCCGTTTTGCCTCGTTCCCGTTCGTGTCCCCCGGCGTTTTCAGTTCGGAAATCTAACCGTGTACTTCATAACCCCACTCAAAGTGGTGAGTAACTCGAGGCCAAATTACGACGTAACCTTTTGTGATCAAATTGCTGTGCAGACCCATTCTGCGATCCTACGCAAAGTGATCCAGACGTACGGATAGCAGATGTCCAAGTGTGCACGTCAACTATCCATACTTCTGTCACTGCTGAGCCAGGAGCTTGAGTGTCATAAATTTCGAGGCCGCTGATGATACTGGTCATGTACAGGACCTGACATAATCCACTCTCAGACTTGGACCCTTCTGGGTCATCTTCTGTCACCAGATGTCTATTTATATCACATCTTCTACCTGTGTGACTCTAGGACCATAAGATTTGACTTGGGAAACAGATACTGCACTGCACAATGAACACTTAAAATAATGTCACAAAAATCTTTGAGCCATTGTAATGCTGCCAGCTTATAGTTGCATGAAAATGTACCTAGTGGGCATTCAAATCAAATCCCATTTGTTTTACACCTGGATTCTACTCATATCATAACTCGTGTGATGTAGATACTCGCTAACGATCGTAGAGTTGTCGCAACACCTCTCCCTATCCGCCACAATACTATTGACCATGACATCTACCGCTACTGCAGTGCCTTACGCAATGCCCCCATCATCTTCAAGTACTCCGAGGCGGACTGACAGACGCCTTTTCCAGAACGGCCAACGAACGACTTGAGTTTCCCTACTTGAAATCCAGATCTATAATCGGCCAAATACTTCGAGACGTTCTGTTCCCCCAGTCCCAACATATCGCGCAGTGCTTTCCTCAGTTCCATCGAGCCCTCCGCGTACCCTTTCGACTCCAAGAGCATGATGTACAGGCCAACGAACGTCTGCACGCGTCCTTTGTAGGCGAGAAGATCGGGGTGGGTGAAATATCGATACGGCTTTCCGACGAAAACGACTCTGGGGTGGGTGACAGACTCTGTCGTGTCGGGGTTGGAGAGATCAAGACCGATGCGAGGGGAGCGGTAAACGGTAGGACGTTCGCCAACTGACGTGTCTTGCGCCCTTTGGAGATACATAAAAGTACGCCGCGCTGGTGTCGGAGGGGATAGCGCTGAAATATCGCCATTCCAATTAGTGTTCACGAGATGATCAATATCGGAGGCACCACTGAGACGCAGTATCTCGTCTACGAGAAGGGATGGGCCACATATAACCTTATTGTCCGTACGACGACGAACAGTGCGCAGGAGAGCACCACCTCTTATGGCCACAGGAGTGTTGGGAACTTGAGACGCGATAGGGCCGCCAACGGTCAAGTCAAGACCTTTGCGAGTTCCACCTCTGTAGCCGCCTGCAGCTGTCACCGGGAGACCTGGTACACGGATGTCGGCGCGACGTGGTGAACGATGGAAATACCTGAGTGTAAGGAAGATAAGAATACATGGCATGCGATCTGTCGTTTCTGAGTTACCATTGTCCGCTGCGCTCTTGCTCCGCACTCCCATGAGTGAACGGGTCTTCGTGGCAACCCGATTTCTGCAGGTAGAACTCCAACTCCAGAATGTCGAGGTCCGTGCGTGTACCGTTGTGAACCACGGACAAAATAGTATTGCAAAGCAGTTCCTGAGCGACAGCTTCGAAGCGCTCAGAAATCTCCTCCGCAGAGGTCATTGTCGAAAAGTTGAGCAGGGGCGCAAAACTAAGGCTTGGACTCCGAGTCTGGAGTTCGTCATGTCTGTCCTCGTCGACGGTCTTGTTATCTTGTCCAAGTCTTGGAGTTTTCCGGGCATGATCTGGTTGGGGGTAGTTGTCAAACACAACACTAGTTGATTCGAGGAACAAACAACATCACCTTCAACACCTTCAATAACTGTATCCAACACATCGCAATCCTCAAGCTTTCTCTTGCTACCGCTCATTTCCGAGTCTTGTGGGCAAGCAGAAAAGGTCAACACGAGTTCTCCGTCGCAACACAGTCGTAAGCGAATTTATGTCACGAAATAAATAGCGCCAAGTCAAGGGCCGGGTTGGAGAGTTGCACACACCACGGCCGAGAGGACTTGAATGTTTCTCGAGACCCGGACACCGGCGACTGTAGGGAAGAGTGGGGTTTCCATTCCTGCCACAACGGTGCTACTTCACGCGCGTGGCTTCGATATGCCTTACAAGTTGAACCTCGCCGTCGGGAAAAACTAGCTGGTCATTGAAACTCTTGACAATTGGAGTCCCAAGTGCGTTCCAAGTCAAATATTACCTGGCGATGTCTTCACACATCCTAGACGACTTCCCACTCTTGGCGCGTTCGGAACTTCCAACGTGGAAGTCGTGAAATGCGGCAAACTACGTCAGGGAACTTGTACCGAACGGTCTGGCGTGTCCTCCTTCTCGCCCTGAATGGTACCGTCTAGAACTGCAGGGCTATGCACGTGTAATCTCCGTAAGTTAGAAAATGCGAAGAACGCGGGTCTGTTGCTATATGTGATGTTAACTCAAGTCCGACGCAGGTCGACTACGCTATTATTGTCGGGGCTGCGTCTCTTTGCATGAACCTGTGCTTGATATTCTCTATGGGAAGTAACTATTGCCGTTAGTATGCAGGTGCGCGCCCCCCTTGCCGAATGTAATTGTGTCCTAACACGTGTTTGCCTCACCTTTTCTCACCACGCGATTATCACCCCTCTGTGGTGCGCATCATATCAGCCTCGTGGAATGGAAACTACGTATCGCCCAGTGCCTCCTGTCCGCCTGCGCATGGTTGACCTCATCGAAACCGCCAGGCATGACTTCCGCCTATATAGGCAAACGCCACGGTCGGTTTCCTCGCTGCATCCCTTCTTTACTCTCCCGCCTCGTTCAACACTTGTCTGGTTTACCATAAACCATTCACGTTCCGTTTCTTGATCCCATCCATTCTCTCTAGCTTCTACTCTCTTCGCAGCTATGGCGGCTCCCCCCACTCCTCAGAGAAAGTCAACGTTCCGTTCGCGCGTCGGAGGGGTAATGCGGCGGCCTTCCGCTGTGTTCAACATCCCAGGCTTGCCAAACCGTGGAAGTTCATCTACGCCTCCGCCCCCTCAAGACTCTGACACTGCGTCCATTACTGGGTCGGTTTCTGGTAAACTTGACCGGGAAGGCTCCACCACATCCCTTAACAAAATCGACACGACACCTCCACAACCACCTGTCCCTGTCTCGAGCGCACCCAGTCCCATTCCAGAATCACCTGCACGTGAGGCTGCGGCGATGGCCACTGAGCCACAACTTGCCGCAGTCAAGGCTCCATCCCCTCTTGCAAATGAAGTACTCAAGACTGATACTGTGTCCAAACAAGGTTCCACCCCTCCCCGATCAGCTTCAGGGACGCCACCGCCCCCGGAGCCTGTTGTTGCCGCGACTCCACCACCGAAACCTTCTGTGATCTCTGAGCGTCAGCCATCTGGGTCAGCCGTCGTCGCACCCGTACTCACAGACGAACCAGAAGAAATCCCCACTCAACCGGTAGCAGCCCCCTCTGCGCCGTCATCTCGCCCCAGTACCAAGTCCGGTACACCCCCACCGCCAGCCTCGGTGCCTCCCTCGGCCCCTGTGACGCCCGCTGCGCTGTCAACGACTACCTCTGGCTATTTCGGTGACATCCCGCGCTCGACGACGCCCCTTGGACTTGAAAGCGACCCTGGTGCCAATGTTTGGGCGGATCATCGTGGGGTCACAACGAGTTCTGAGAGCGGATCAGAAGCGCCGCGTGGGCGCATACTGACGAGCAACGCGTCCAAGTCGTCTCTGCGTCCCCGAGACTCCTCTGTGGCCTCTTCGCATGTTGCGCCACCACATTCGCAGAGCCGAACTGTCAGCCGGAAGCCGAGTGGTGTTATTCAGTCACGCCAGACAGAACTGGCCGGTGTCACCAAGACCTGGAGTAGCTCGAGCGATTTGGGATTCGCAAGCATGGGGAATTTCCCGTGAGTTATTCGCGCGATTTCGATGAGGCTGCGTTGATCGGATAACTATGTTTAATAGCTTGCACGAGGATGGGAAACAGGGGGAGGTGGTACAAGGGCAAACCGTGCCAGTCGTTTCTCCGACGGAGACGGTCCACGTCCCTGAGTGAGTTGTCTTGGCTTGTTTAGGATGAGTTTTTGAGGAACATCACAGTGAAATTGATCCTCGTTCGCCGCGCGACGATACGTTGATTCCAAGTGAGCCACAGGTGCCTTTGCCTGCGATGCACGAGGTCATGGCTACCAAGTGAGTATTCAGAGCCCTTCAGCGTCCACACTAGTTCTGATGGAGACGTTCTCAGTTCTGCTCCTCGAACTTCATCCAGCCCCTTCGCCCGAAGCGTTAGCGACAGCGGTCGCTATTTTCCGCGTGCTGCCGAGTAAGCTATCCCGGTAGTTACCCGGTATACCGTACATTGCCTCACGTTGCATCTTAGCGAAACACGTCCTCTGATCTCCCGGCCATCGACACCGCCCATCATCACCAGCTTCCTATCTCAGACTGGCTCGAGCCAGATTGTGCAGTCGTACCGAGCAAACCAACCTGTGAACCAGCCGGTTCCACAGTGGGCACAGCCGGCGCGATTCAACGTCAACGGATCCGCGCGCAACTACTACGGTACCGCGACGCGCCCCCACGTCAACCGCGGATGGTATGAACATGCCCTTCCCCACGGCGTTCGCTACTACGTCAACGAAGACAGTCGGGCGATCACGGACCTCGACCTTCGGAATTTGTCTAAACTTGACGAGGTCACCAATGTCATCGATACGTCCGACGACGTTCCCGAGGGTTGCGAGATGTGGATTCGGACGGGGAGCAATGGAAAGAAGGTGTGGCGGAAACACAAGGCGGGTGGTGACCCTGTCCTTCTTTGGGTCGACCATCGCCATCGTCGGGTCCTTAGCGAGGTGCCCTCGGATGACTATGTGTCGTCGGGAGAGGATGACAGTAAGTCTGGCGTGATGCACTGTCTTTCAACTTTTGTGCTGACGCGGATGCGATAGGGTTCGATGACGAATACAGGTATTGGGCGTTCATCGAGATGCACCCTGCACATATCCCGCACGGGGTCGTGGAGGGTGCGAGGAAAGATGCGATTGATGCGCTCCATTGGTCGTATACTGATCGACTCCTCACGCACCCGCATTCGCCACCCACTCCGCCGCCTTTCAGCCAGGATGAGTCTATCGAATTGATCAGGCTTCTTAATGGTGAGGCCCGCGTTTTGTCCGAGCCAGGTCCATAGTTTAATTGTGACATCCAGACCCGAATCAACTGATCAGCCCAGCATATACTCGGACGGTGGCTCGTATTCTCTTGCGTACTGGTAAGTATCGCCAGCCAAGCTTGATCGACTACGACGTCTCACCGCTATTCCAGCGCATTGGCACCAGGTCAACTTCCGACCTCACAAGCCGTTACCCCGTGATGTCTCGTATCAACAACCTCCACGGAACACACCCATCTTCCGTACGATCCTTGAGCTCTTGCTTGGGATCATATGTCTCGGGATCCCTTTCCTGTTCGTGGATAGGGCAAGGTACCAGGGCCACTTTGACGTCGAGAGCAGTCATCTCCCCGAGAGTACTACGCCGTTGTTCGTCGTCGGCGCTTGTGCGTGCTTGGTGGTGAGGTTTCCTAACGTCGTATTCCGACCTTGCGCTTACCGCTTCCATAGTCTGCGATGATCCTCAGCGCCTCGGTGACGCTCATGTCTTTCCCTGGGTTGGACAGCATCACGCGGATTGGCGGTCTTGTTGCCATCACGTGCTCCGTGTTGAGCATGGTCTCTTCTTTCGTCTCCATCTTCCGTTACAAGGCTGAGATGGCACGCGGGAGCGGTCCGTCCGCAGAGGGATTCGTGATGCTCTCGGTAAGGCAGATTTCTTCGCCATCCAGAGACTTCCGTATTGACGTACCTCTGCGTGTCTTGCAGCGCCGAAGCATCATGCTCTCGCTTCCCCTCGTCTTCCTCGCCTACTCGGTCGCAGGATTCGTCACTGGGGTGGTCGTCTATTCTTTCCGCAGTGCCACCTTGAATTTGGCCAGCGTTGGTTCGCCCGTGGCTGCCAAGTTTGACGAGTACACGCGGTTCATGGTTATTGGTGTCCTTGGAGCGCTCGTGGGTGCGTTGATCGCGTCTACGATGGTGGCGCGAAGGTAAAATGACGAGCGATGCGGGGAGGGGAACGTTTGCATGGATCGTGGGGTTTGTCACTTTGTCTGTTCTGGTGTACGATCCTTTGGAGGTGAAAGGTATCTATTTGTGATGTATCGTGTGTACTTTTTTCATGCACGTTTGTCGTGTGTAGCGAATGGAATATTGGTTTTGAGGATAATGATGATGCGAGAAGTGGTCTGCAGCGCCGACGAGGAGCGATAAGGTGAGTTTGTATGAGATATCCAGGCTTCACGTCAGGGACAATGTGAACGAGATATGGGTGTCCTGTGACCGAGTGCGATCAGTGCGACGTAGCTATCGGGCGTCAGTCATGTTCGGCCGCGGAAAGAGTTATCGCACGTCGCCAGTCACCCGGCAAGGCACGAATGCAAATCCGGATAACGGCCATTAGCGGCCTCGATGACGTTGTTCAATATGTAGCATTACGAATTCACCTCGTTGGTGTCCGAGACAGCGGCGAGTAAATGGTATGATATGCATAAATGGTTATGAATCGACAAGCAGCCGGGGTGGCCCATCAGTATTGCGATGGGTGGCGGTTATTCAAGTGGCCGGATGGGAGAAGTGTGTCCCATGTGCCCAGTGTAACCGATAGGCTGAACGTGTTGCGTTTTTAGCCATAGTGTCGGGTTCATTAGAACACGATGTTCTGCCAGTTCACCACTTCAGGCTCTATTGCTCGCCGCGTCGAAAAATGTAGGGGATCGTGTGATCCCCGTATCCAACTTCTGTTGAAGTCTGATTCTGAAATTACGATCAGCTCCACACAGATCAAGGGTACATGCTCTTCTCAGCTGTCAGCTATGCCAAGGACGTCATTCATATGCTCAAAAAGGGAACGATCTTGACCGCATGATCTCCCTATTCCATTAGATACGGGAAACTTATGTGGTAGGTTCACAACACAGACGGTCTCGGAGACAAGCCATCGGAGCGGCGATACGATCTTGGAGCCTCTTTCGTCAAATATGGAAACGTGCCGAAATGCCGGGTCATAAAGAGTTCGTTTACCAACGTGACGGTGCGAGGATATAAACGTTGCCAGTGCCTTGGTCGGCCGAGCTCCACACTTTTCTTCTCATTCACCTTGAGCATGACCTGGGAAGCTGCCCCAATATCCATAAGTGCAGTCATCGACGACAAGCTCTACGTTGGAAAGTACGCTTCCCCTATGGCTTGACCATTCAGGCAGTCCTCACCCCTACACAGTCTTTCAGCTGCCTTAGCGCAAGATGTGCGAAAAAAAATGGGGATAACGCACCTGCTGTCAGTCTGCACAGAACACACGTTTGACCCAGAGCCCAACTCCATGGTTGTTGCCGTGCAAGATTCCGAGTATGAGGATATTCTTATCCACCTCCCCGACGCGTGTCTCTTCATCGAGACGGCCCTCAGTTGCGGTGGCAGGGTCCTCGTTCATTGTGTGATGGGCATATCTAGGAGTGCCACCGTCGTTTGCGCCTACCGTGAGCTTATTTCCCCCACTCACATGATCATGTGCAAGAGTATCCACGTTGCCATCTCCACTTCCAAGTCATGTTATCTCAGCGACTTTCCGTCTCAGCCGCAATACAATACGTTCGCAAACGTAAGCTCATGTGGACCCACCTGTCTATTTTTCTTACTCACCCCTGAATTTATTCGTAGGTCGCCCTGAAATCCATCCGAACTATGGCTTCGTGAGACAGTTGCACGCGTTCTCAGAGTGCCGCTATAAGCCATCGTGTACCAACAGCGAATACATTGCGTGGAAGCGCAGACAAAAACGCGAGGTCACGAAATACCTGAACCTCCTCACTGATTGCATCCCCGTCGTTTCAGACCAACTATACCTTACTAGGTTCGTTCGTCGGATCGGCCCAGTTTCGCAAGTGCTTGACGGTCCCTTGATCAGCGAATTTCCAGGAGACACCGACGCCGCCGAATCCCTTTTGCTGGATCTTGGTGTAACACATTTGGTTTCGATTTCCTCTGCTCAGGTTCCACCCCCCAATCTTCCTTTGACCATTCAACATTATTTCATTGATGTTCCCAACCACGCGCGAGAGGCTCTGTTGCTCGAGCTGCCTCGCGTGTGTAAATTCATCGGCGACGCGATCGCTGGCGGTGGCCAAGTGCTCGTCCAGTGCCGCGTCGAGCTCAGGGCATGTATTGTGGTTTGCGCTTATCGTGAGAGGCATCGCACCTGTTCTGCGTGGTCGTTTCGCTTACTTCTTTCCAGTCATGGTTTCACGGAATATATCTCCCCGCCAGGCGTCTGCGATTCTCGAAGCAGGTGCGTAAGAGAGGCTCCTCTAACCCACTGTCTCTTGAATATTCTATACAGCCCTTCCACTTTACAATCCTACAGCCATATTTTATCGTCATCTCGAAGTATTCGGTGCATGCAATTGCTGTCCTGCTATTGACCATCCCATCGTACATGCTTGGCTGGCCGAGCAGTCCGGTGGCACTCCTCAAAAACTTGCTCCCAAAACACAGTCGATCACGACGAAAGCCAGTATTACTGCTCGCCCTCCTTCACTAACGATCACCACGTCTACCACGTTGAGGAACCGTGTGTCCTCGATGTCGATCGATGCTTTTAGTATGGCATCTCTCAATGAGGCGCTGTCACGATATCAGCCAACGAGCGCTACTGTATCATGATGCCTGATCGTCTCTTCACGACAGTACTTACCTGTCTAGTACGCTATACCCATCCTAGTTTACTTCATCACGTTTATGTACCAACTCTCCCACACCACCATGTTCGTTGTTGGAAGTCCAAACACCAATCAACGAATACGAACACGCTTCCAACGCCATCACACCTCATCAAACGTATTCGAACTGTCTCCGAGTCGCCTCGTGTTCGACCTCGTTCTGTTGCCTTCCGTTGAGCTGGCAGTACTTACATACGGCTGTATCCACGCAACTTGCTCACTTTCTCCAACCACAACGATCCGTGACGATCCTGCCAGCTGCGTCCGACCAATATCTCCATCAGTATCTCTCCATCGGGCTACCACATGTCTTCCAACAAGAGTCCTAGTCCATTCAATGGCGCCCCTCCAAAGTGAGCAACGTTACCCAATGGATCTGATCCCCCTCTTTATTCTCTCCCACCTACTTTTTTCTCTACTTCATTTATTCTTGTATGACAGCATGTTGACGTATATCCTATCATCGCGATCTATGGGGGGAACAGGTACCTAAACGATTTCAGCAAAGCGCTCGCGGGCGAAGTGCGTATTCTCCTTGCAGAAGTGGGCAAACTTCGTGATGAGCGTCGACAACTTCAATTGTGCGTCCTGTTTGCCCCTTTTTTTCATTCGACTGACTTTTTGGAACGAAACGAACAGCGAAATCGCAGAATTGATGGCTGTCAAATCAAAACATGGGGCGGGTGGCGAGTACTCGCCCAACTGGACACCGGCAGTGAGTCCTCACATATCTCGCTTCCCCTTCGTACACTAAACGCTCCATCTTTCACACTATCAGCCCCAAGAACCACCCGCCCCGCCTCCAGCAGCCATCACCCCACCACCCATCGACGACGGCCCGCCTATCCAAGCCCGCCCAGCTTGGAAAGTCGTCCACAAATCCACACGGCGGGAGAGAGTGCCCAAGGGTCTCCCCGCACCCGTCCCCGTCCCCGCGCCGACGCCGGTCCCGGCGATCGAAGCCCCAAAACCGAACTTGCCCGCTTGGGCTCAGTGGCGACGTGCGTGCCGCGTGTTTCGTTGGTTTCTCTGAGGGTGCTGATGCCGTGCTGGTGCTTAGCTAATCCTTCTTTCATGCCGCCGCCTGTCGTTCCCGGCCCTGCTACACCAAGGCCGATGAGTCCGCCTGCTCGTCCTGGCCTCTTTGGTGCGTCATGCGTGCTTTTACGTTTGGATTGTCAGTATTGAATCGATCGTGGTGCTTATCAGGCCCACCTACCCCTCCTCCCAAGTAGACCACTTTCTCCAGATGCACGACACGCTTTATCGTCCATGCGACACGTCTTGATAAATGTGAATGTGAGCTGTGACGCCTCCTTTATTATCTAACGCGACCCACTCGAGCCCATTGGTCGTTGCTTGACCCGTGTTCCATCATACCGCCTTGCCATTTCCCGTATAAATCTCACCAACAAACTCTGCATTTGTATTTGAAGATCTAACCCGTGTTGTTTTTGACTGACATACTTGTCGTACCAAATGTTGTTTACTTGTCTACGTTGTACACATTATCTGAAAAGATGAATTCGTGGTTTGTGTTTTGCATGAAACGACGGCAACCGTAGGCCTCCCTGGGTCCCTAAATGGCGTTCGCAGTGTAACCGAGTGGATTCAGGAGCTAAAACGAAGGTCTACCTGTGTGTTGGTTAGTGGACTCGTGTCAGTCGCATTCGTTGAATTCCACCGTACCTGAGAAAGAACCTCGTCGACCCGCAATGTAACTTCCTGACGCGCTGTTACGATGGTATAGGCCTTTTCGACATTGCATCGTCTGCAGCTCACATCCGGAGCCAACGAAGTGACGTCCAATTTGTCCATCCTTGGGCATTCTAACACCGTCGCTCTGACGTTTCTCAAGTACCGCGTCATCCAATTACCCAGGCAATGATCCGATATCCCTCCGTTGTCGCAGTCCTCTGAATCATATTCGGAATCTTCACAATCACAGTCATCGTCCTCGTCGTCAAACAAGTCCATGCGGTCGAGCTTCTTTTCGAGCGCGCGACGACACGCAGTGCGGTACGTCTCTAGCCTGTGGTACGCGACGCCCGCGCCTGGCCAATGCAGGAGGTCGTCCCCATCGAACTCTTCCCCAGGAGTCTGCTCCGGATCAAGACACTGCTTCGCCGCAGCCTTCGCGATGTCCTCCCACCCCATCCGACACGCGAAAAGGTAGACGTGAAACGGATGCGACGCGACGTACTCTGCCTGAATCCTGTCCGCGATCTTTTGGAGCGCGACGATCATGTCGTATTTGGAGGCGGCGGTGGCGACCTTGCGCGCGTGCTCGATGTCGTGGAATTTTGGGAGGAGGGTGTTGGGGTAGAGGAAGCGGAGGAGGGTGTCGAGGGTTTTGCTGTCTTCGGAGACGTCGATGACGGGGGGTTTTGGTGCGCCGCTGGGGCTCTGGCCGCTTTTGGTCTTGTCTTTGTCGTCGGCGTCGGCGTTGTTATCGGGGGGTTGTGGGAGGGAAAACATGCCTTGGAAGAAGGGGGATGAAAGGGTGAGGATAAGTCGGTAGACGCGAAATGTGTAGTGATCGGATGTCTGGAGGACGATGTCGGCGTCGACATCGTCGAAAGGGGACTCGGCGATCGAGTATTGCAAGAGGAATTTGACTCGTTCTGACGCGACTGTGGTACCGGTGGCAGACATTGCCAGTAGTTGTCAGTGACGAGGGTGTTTGTGTACAATGGGTGGTGTTGCCACAACCGGCTCAAGTTAGTGGCGTCTCATCCTTCTCTTCAAAAATGCGATCTGATGCGTTATCTAACCTGTCCCTCTGTGTTCCCTCCGCATTTCGCAGTCATTGTCATACTTGATACATACCAACATGCTGTCTACCATCTAATCCGAATTTGCGGTTCACATTTATATGAAAGGACACTGACCATTCACCGGCACCTCCCAAACTCGAATCTAGTCGACATAAGAATCAAGAGCCAAAACGAAGTTCGACCTGCACGAGTTAATGAGCCTAGTTTATGCGTGATCATCCAGACTCACTGCACCTCCGAGGGAACGCTTTCGGCTATCGATGCGGCTTCCATAAGCGCTGTCATGATATCATGGAGCGTATCCATACTGCTGCATCCGTGGCAGGTTGCTGCTGGAAGCAAGCAAGGGTCATAAAAGGCATCCTTCCCGACACAGTCAAGCACTGCCAGCCTGAGGTTGTACAAAAACTGCTGAATCCAAATCGCAAGGCAGTGTACAGTTATGTTTGCTTCATCCGCTTTGCAGTTAACCATCTCGTTTTCGGGCAAGACCGTATTGCAAAATTTGTCTGCCGAAGCGTCACGGCACGCCTTGCGGTACTCCTCCAGGCGGTGGTACGCGACGATCGCGCCGGGAAAGTCGAGCGCGCCGCTCTGCATGAGATCGTCATTCAACTTGGCGTTCACACCTCTCGTTGTCCCGGTTCCTAGGTCAAGACAGACCTTGGCCGCAGCTTTCGCCACGTCCTTCCAACCCATCCGACAAGCGACAAAGTACACATGGAGTGGTTGCGACTTGAGGTATCGCGTCTGTACCTGCTTTCCAATCTTGTCGAGCGCGACGGTCATGTCGTACTTTGAGGCAGCTACGGCGACGTTGCTCGCGTGGAGCAGGTCATGGAACGACGGATGGGTGTTGGGATAGAGGAAACGGAGGAGAGTGTCAAGCGTTAGGCTGTCTTCTGGGACTTCAACGGGGAGGGAGTTCGGGGGCACGCCGTGCCTGTCGTGGGCGTTTGCGTTGCTGTTGTTGGTGCAAGTGACTGCGTTGGAGGGCTGTGGGAGGGTGAACATGCCTTGGAAAAGGGGGGAGGAAAGACTGAGAATGGGTCGGAAGACATGGAAGTTGACGTTGTCGGATGTCTGGAGGACGATGTCGGCGTCGACATCGTCGAAAGGGGGCTGGGCAATAGTAGTTAGAGGTGGACCGTCGTCAACCATGGCTCGGTGATGGGGGTTGCTTCGAAATAGCACCTGGAGCCCCTATGGCTTTGATGGGAATGTGGCGTGGGACTGTATCTTGTGCGACCGACTGTGGTTCGTTCGGGTTAGCGCAGCTGCACAACGCAAAGGAGAAGAGCAAAAATGGGATACCGTAGGTCACCTGAGATCCGACAAAGGGGGATGGGAGTCAGGCTCTCGTCAGCGGGACCTCTTTGTACCTTGAGCTCAGCCCGGGTAAGTCGGTGAGATCGGGGGACGTGCCTTTGGACGGCTGCGTCGTCGCGAACGTCCAGGAGGACCGTAGCGGCAGCAACGCTGATGCGCAACAAAAAAGAGACGAGCGAGGCTGGAAATACGGATGAAGGGATTCAACTGGGGCTCGGTTCGGGGATCACCGGCTTTTTATGTGCGTACCCCAAGCGTACCCGGCCTGGACCACGAGGCTTATGCGGGACGTGTCATGCGTCAAACTCCAAGTCGAGTGGCGGTTACTGTGGCACACCAAACTCCTTGGTGAACGGTGGCTCCTTGTGAGAATCGGCCTGGCGCCTTGCGTGATGTCGATGTCGATGTCGATGTCGGGACACATACGGCCTCAAAGCAGGTTATATGGGGACCCAAGGATGCGGTGGAGTACTGGGACGTGAGTTTTATGACCACGGAGGATGGACAGTTCACCCCGTATGTGCTATTGCGCAAGCTGCGGTCGGAAACCCCCAAGTGTTACGCCTCCGTTTGCTGCTGTTCATAAACTGTTGCACGCGTACGTGTTAATTTTCCGTCTTTCTTTCGACAGGCTAACTGGTGGTGCGAACACGGACCGGACGTGCTCAAGCAGGCTAGCTCATTTTGGCGACAATAAGGTGACGCTGGCGTCTTTGAAAGGAACTCACAGGACGTAGAGTCCTAGACAATCGTGCCGCTTCCCGTGCGTATGCACTACTTGGGGATCTAGAGCTCTGCAGCGATATTGAGGGCCTGCATGAGCTTCCGTTGAGACCGAAAGAGTCGAAAGAGAAGCTCGTGCGAGCTTTTACAGCGCGCAACGAGCCAAGTTGGGCATTCTCACCGAGAGGTTTCGCAACCATGTTCAACGATTTGTGGTGAGATCGTGAGGGTACACTTGCACGTATTCCCACGCGCCAGCCAGGATCGGTGACAGAAAACTCTATCACCCCTGTGGCCACACCACGCATTTCTCCCAAAGCTATCTGAAGCGGTTTCTATCGGGGACGTGTCTTCGATATATATTCGCTTGCGACCGCGCAGCGGCAGCGTGTCAAGTGTAAACAGTACAAATACTTGTGAATGGAATGATTTTATGTCGTGACCGTGAACAACAATGGGGATGCTGCGAGATGTGCGTGTGATTCGTTATATCTTGGAGACAAGTAAATAAAACTGCCTATCGTCTAGGCATCGTGGACCGAGCATCGGACGAACAACGTAGAAAACAGGTACTGTGACACTTGCGAATCATGAAGAGGTAGATGGCGGTAGCCTACGTCGTCCATATGCATTAGTCCATCGTGTTACCACGGGCCAAGACGAAGTGAAACTCACCCATCGCAAGACTCCCCAGACTGATGCAATACACTGCGATCGGTTCCCCATCCGACTCACCATCCCGCTGGACAGTGAACCGCACGAACACGAGATCGTGCATATCACCCACACACTCGAAAGGCAACTTCAACGTCTCCTGCCACACGGGGTTGAACCCATTGTTCTTGACCGAACTCGTGCGTACAGTCGCCACCGATCGGTGCGCATGCACGTGGCTCGTGGATGTGTTGGCAAAGGAATTGTTGGAGGTGGGTGGGGAGAGGAAGGAGGAGGAACTATTCGGGTGACTCCAGTCGGGCGTGTGAACGGACACCTCGATGTATGGGTCAACGTGTTTGTCCATGATCTCACGCCCCGTTGCATCCTTAGGCCGGGGCAAGTGCTGAGCCGAAATGACCTATCGAGGAACCGAAAACGGCCCCAGGGCACGCTCACGTCAGATGATCGGAAGCACGACGGAGAATAAAGGCTTACGGTCACTTCCAAGTAATATTGCTTGTGACGATGGAGATGCTCCTTATCAGACTTACGGGGGTCCTCAGTCTTGCGAAGCACCTCCGGTTTAAGGACGTAACCGGCCCTTCCATTCCTTTGGAACATTGCATGATTGATCATGTACCCCAGATCTGTGGGTGATAGGAGCTCGTTAATTTCGCGGCGCAGCGCGCCACTCAAACCTAGTCCGCACGCATATTCCCGTACCGAATGTCTGCCAATTGATAGCGACCAACTGCGCACCGACTGCCCAATATCGATGAGGCAAATAGTTCGTCGAGCTCACCCTTGTACCTTTCGGGTATATTCTAACCAAATGCGTTTTGTTGTGCTTGATGATATCGCCTGCACCCAGCTTGAGAATCTTGTTCGCCGTCGTCTCGGAGAGAGAGAACATGTGTTCGGGAGCGTAGTGTTCTTTCTTGTTGATTCCACGGCACTTGACACCGACGGTATAAACCAGAAGTGCAACGAGAGCGGCAGACATCTTGGCCTTTTGCTCTGGCTTTGACTCTGATCTAGGAAGTTGTTCAACGACCGCTGTAGAGGTCGTCATCGATGAGCTGGCGAGCGCTGCGGTGACAGATCCCTCGGGAGGCGAATGCCGACCGCGAACCAAATTGAACACATTGCGCGCTTTTCGAAACTCTTCCTTCAACTCTGTTGTTTTCCCCGGCGTGAAGCTCAGCCAAGCGTCACGATGACTAGATGTTGTGACCGATTTACCTTTAACTGCTTCCACCTCTCGCAGCTTCACCTTTCTCAGCTCTTCTTTGATCTCATGCATGACGTCCGAGTCTGACGCGGAGGCTTCCGTCGAAGAAGACTCGGTATCGACTGTGAGATCCCGTTCGCAAATGGGTTCGCTCTCGGAGACATGGAGGTTTTTTGCCTTGGGTGGACGCGGGTCAGCGATCGCGTGCGAGAATGCCATTGATGGGTATACCAACTTTCAACAAGATGCGGCCCTTGAGGTCTTCGGGACTTGGCAACGGTCCGGACAACGGTTTCCCTTCAATCGGCGCGCTCACTAAAGCCTCGCCAAAGACCTCATGCATGATGTCAGCGAGCAGTTCTTGTTGGGGAACCGAACAATGTATCTCGGCTGAAATGATGATCGGATAAGAGGAGGTTACAAAAGCGTATTTCATGACCGCCTCGCAAACCTCGCGAGCAGGCACTTTGGTAGTCAAGGTCTTGCCATGGAACACCACTGGTTCGTGCTCTCCATCGTATAAGTCCACTAAGACTCTTATATCAGCAAATGCGAAGTAGGAAAAAGGATGTGAGCATACGCTCAACACTACGACAACTATGCAAGAGGGCTCGGATGTAACCTTCGACAGTACTGGATCCGACTAGTTGATTGCCGACCAAATATGTGTTGTGTGATGAGGATATGTAGTAGTCCGACAATGGATGTGTCATCGGCTGATAGACTTTTCCATTATGGCCCATGAAAGCCGAGTTGTCGGAGGACAAGAGAAAGGCGGTGAAAGCATCCACAGACATCGTGAGAGTAGCAAGGTCGTGCGTAGATGGCGCAGCCTGACCGTCTGGTATCCTCGTAGTATATCGCACGAAAATGTTCTCGAGCTCGTGAAGCGTAAGGCTTGACTTGAAGCATGTCAGCTCTTCCAAAGCGAGGTCAAGAAGCACTTACCTTTTGGGTATCTCGCATGAAGCAATCAAACACATTAAATGTGAACTTTCCATCCTGCATGGAAGACAACTTTTTGTACAACAGATCAATGTCAGGGCGAGCCTTGAGAAGCTTGACAAATGTCTGAAAATCGGCAAAATCGAGGTAATTACGGTTTTGTGAGTCTGCGCTCTAGACCAACGATTATTGACCGACCGGGGAAATACGATATGAGATCGCTCACCTTGAACCGCCTCAAAAGGTCCTCCTGAGACGAGTTGATGTTTAACCGTTTACACAGCCTTTCTACTTGCTCGAAAGTCAATTTTTGGTCGTTCCCTTCGCCGACCGACTTCCAACATTGCTTTATCCAGACCGCATGTCGGATCTCCTCGTTTCCAGGGCCCGTCATGAGTTCCTGTCTTATCGCGTACAGCTTTCGCAGCGTGATGTCCCAAAGCTGAAATGCATCCAACGAAGAAGCGATCAGGTGGAGGGTCTTGTACTGTCCATCAAGTATGTAAATGATGGTGATCCATCGATCCTCGTATTCGCGCGCGAGCTGGAACTGCTGGCGGTAATATCTCGCGTCGGATCCCGACCTGAGCTCTTTGATGTTCTCTATGGGAACTATTGAGCGTGGGAGGCAAGAGGGTGAACGTTAGTCCGTAAGCTACCGCAACCAAAATACGAATACACGAACTGATTCTCAACCTCTTGGACTCCCATATGATCTGACCCTGATCTGCATCGAGCTTGAATATATACCTCTTTTGCGACTTCGCAGAGACTTTGGTCATGGGTACGCCTTGTTGGAGCAAGGCCGGCACCGGGATCTCGAGGATGGGAGACTTCAAGTTTTCGTTTCCATTCTGCTGGTCTACTGTCTTGGTTTGCATGGCTGGGTCGTGTGCACGTGCCAAATGACCGTGTCCGTCGTTGGCGGAAGCAACCTCGACGACCGTCTCCTCGAGGGGGACACGTGCATCAACGGCAGGTCGTCTAGAAGCGGAAACCGGATGCGGGCTGTGATCCCTACCGTGCACTTTCCTAATCCGGACGTAACTGGATTCGCCACCTTGCGCGCAACCCTGACTCGCGCTGCGCGGGCGACACAGTGACTCGGAGAGGTTTCGTCCCAGCCCCCTCGTCGTCGCTACGCGGGAGATGCGGTGTGATATAGATCGGCGGAGGTTGTCGTTGTGAGTCCCATCGACGTTCGAGCGCCGAGCGCCCGTTTGACGAGGCAGGTTCTCTACGAATGCCAACGTCTCCTTGATCGCACGTATCGACTCTTCATGGCTACCTGACAGCACTGGGGCGCGTCGTAGGATGGGAATGGGAATGGGGGAGTCGTCGTTTGTCCAAAGTTCAGCGTGCTCTGGCATGCTGCTGAGGGGTGTTCTTCCCAACACGGCGTAGGGCGGAGGCATTAGGCGGTCGTATGAGGCGCGCAAGGCGCCAACAGGAGTAGAATGTTCTCGAGGAAGAAGGACACTGTGTCGAAAGCGTTCAAAGCAGCAATATCTGGTTGCAACGAGACAGAGGGGTGTATTGGCCGTGTTATACTCGTCCTAGGTCCGACATCGCCTCCAAGTCATGGTTGGAGTATCGGAGAGACGGAACCGAATTTATGCCAAATTCATGAGTAAGCCCGAATTCTCGCGGGTCTGAGACTTCACAGCAGAACATCCACAAGTAATCCGAGTGTACATGGGACAGCATCGAATTAAGCCCTGTGAAGTATGCTGTCACGAACGAGGCGGGAAAGGAAACATTAACGCTACAATATACGGTAGTACTGCAAAGTAAAAGTCGAAAGAAAGAGTCCGAAAGTCCAAGTCAACAACTTAGCGAGAGTCAACGAAAACCTCCGCCATCCAATGGTCGTCGCAAGCGTTCCAAAGTGCGATGAGTACCAAGCGCTCAAAGGCTATACCTCCCGCACTGCGGCCCCCTAGACGCCAGCTCCCAGCGCCCGAAGAAGGCGCCGTAGTAGCCATTTGCTAAGCTAAGAGTCAACGGAACGAACAACCGGGAAGAAATGACCAAGACACACCGACACGTATGTAGAAAATGCGAAGGCGACCTGAACAGCAAGCTGCCCACGCGTCACTGGGCCTGCGGACGAAAATAGATCGAGAGAATGAGACCATTCCAAGTGATCATAACCAGGCCACTGGATGGCGATATGTCAGAACAACTATTCGGTAGACAAACGCAAGCCGGTTACTTACCAAGATTCTCAAAGATATCCGTCGGATGCTGAGGGGACCGGACATCAAATATCCCACGGGCTCACTGGCGTCCACGATCATGCGCTCTAGAGCACCACCCGATCGGACTACCAACTCTCGCATGGGTATCCCGAGGCCACGGGACGGAGCACCGATCAACTCGAAGATAATGGGTACATAGGGACCGGAGCGACGAGGCACCGAAAGAAGTTTTGGACTCTGTGGAACACGCTTAAAGGATGGAGGAAGCGACGTTGGGAAAGGGGGTTCCAACGTCGGATTAGCATGCGACAAGGCGGTATACTGCGAGTGGAATTCGGAGGGAACTGGAGCGTGGAGAGGGTTGAGATAGTGCGACATGATGCGAACGAGGGATTGCGACGAGTACTCGGCGACGAATACCTGAGTCAAGGCTCACCATGGCTTTATACCTCGCCATTTGACAGCTCGGAGGGGGTGAAAGGCTGATCACAAAGGGTGAAAGGACCTGAGGTGCGAACGAGCTGAAAGAAGGCTCCAACGTGAGCGTTAGCATCATAACACTCGCTAAATTTCACTGGTTCACCCACGAAACTGTACCTGCAGGCAAATGCAATTGCGTCATAGACGATCTCCACGTTGTTGGTGTCGTTGGATGTGATTACGGAGGGATGAGGATGTCCTTTGTCCCTACCCCCGAGGTTTTGAAAACTGACATCATTAGTGCCTGTTGAATGAACGTGGGAGATTCGATGTGACTGAAACGAGGGTCGTTGGATTACGGCGCTTGCCGACGACTTGTGTAGGCAGACCATTACTCGTCCACTGGCCTGATTATCAGACCTGCCGAAGGCGCAACTAACAATCGTTTACGAGCCAACGTCAACAGAAATAGGAGAGATCACTGGTCCAATGTTAGAGGCTGAGCTCAGCGTTTGCGAGAAATTGCGACGCACACGCGGCGTTCTTATCTGCTGCGCACAGGCTGCAGCGTGAGATCCCGATTTCTGCCCGCCGCGTCGTGTCTGTCGCATAAGGCCAAAAGTAGTATGTGATTCAAGAGAGGGTGACGACTCGACAGTGTGATGTGTGAAAGTGTTCAAGAGAGGACTGTCTAGGTTGTCGGTTGTCGACCACGATCACTCGACCATTTCGCTGTTGCGCGATAACTGTGATGTCATTGTCTGTTCACTGGCCCGAGTGGTGACGTTTCAGTGACTGTCGTGGCTAGAATGAATGACAACAGTTGAATTGATATTCATACCAGTGCTCAGTGAAATGAGTATTAGAAATTTAGGATATCGCACGAGCGAGTGAAGATGCCAACCATTTGCATACAAGGTCCCGGAGTAATTCGACGAAGACGATTGAACTGTACGACTCGGGGTGCCTTTCTTGATATACATTCAAGTTGAGAAACTAGGCACCCGCCTGACCAAGTACTGGCCCACCCATGGCTGCGTGGCAGAACTCTGGTGGTTGCCGCACGAAATATAGAGAGCATCCTACCTATCAGCGCGACGATTCTCATTCTGGCATTCCAACGCCGGTCGAGCATAAAAGACAAGCTTCGTCTCTCTCCGCGTATACTTGATGCCGTAGCAATCAATGTCTCTTCGTAGTTCGCGCACGACAAATTGGATCCAATCGTGTCAATTGGGTCGCCTGGTCTTCGAAACTTACTCCGGACTCGATACCTCACATATGAAAGACACCTGCGTGAAATTAGGAAGTGATCTGTGACACCGAACCTTGTTCGAGAGATGTTCATGCATGCCTGAGAACGAGGCTAAGACATAGTTCAAAGACGTACAGGACATTGAATTACCAAAGAGGGTTCAAAAGCGACCATGGAGAGTGGCGTACACATACTGAAGGAATGATGATCGACGATATGTACGCCCATCGTTATGACCACTCATGAGACGAAGCGGATCTGAGATGACTGAGTCTAGACAAAATTCTTCCTGTCAACCTGAGGGCACCGAAAAACGAACCCAGAGTAAATGGATGGAGCGTATGAGTCCAGAAGGTCACATGACTGTGGATTTTGTTCCAAACGGTTGGGGAGTTGCGCGACCCTTGAACTGCACCACCAGCGAAGATGTGTTTGGAAAGTCAAATCGCCGCCGGAAACACCCGAGTCGCTTCTGAAGCCGTCAAGCAAAGAGATGCCCGCACGTACGTCCTCAACCGTACGTCCTCAACACCGCGTGTAGTGCTGGACTCATTCGTATTGTTCTCTTGCAGTAGTAAAGTTTATTCCGGGACTCGGCCCGCTCAGACAATACATATCATCCCTATCCTCACAAGATCCAGCGCCTGAATCATGTGTTTTGTACACGGTGAAAGGAGGACATGAACAAATACGGCACGATCTGGAAAAAGAACCGTACGACCGCTCGAGGTCGACCTACTCTGACGGCTCAGTAAATCGTAGAGGCGTGGAGTGGTAGTGCCTGCGTACTTTATTCTCACGCTCGTCCTTCGGGTTTCCGGCCCCAACGCTCCGTACCTTCCGGACCCTCCCAAGCTTTGCTTGTCCTCGGACCCTTGTCCTCCGCATACCTCTTCATTCCGCCATACCTTAGCTTCACGTCCCTCCCGTTCGGCACGTCATACGGTTCGTCCTTGCTCACAGTCTGATACTCCTCCGTCTCCGCACCCGCCCGGCTCCATGGTCCAGATGGCGGTTCGTATGCGCTCTCTGCAGCGTCTGAGGTCGGATCCACCTTGAAGATGGAAGCATCTGGTAGGGGTGTGTCGTCGCCGTCCACGAAGTAGTTCTCTGTGCCATGTGAGACTGGGTTTGGCGGATTGCGGTCGCCTTGTCGAGCTACGCAGCTTCCGTAGATGGTGCGGGGAAGCTGTCCGTAGGTTGGGTGGGCGGCAGCAATTCGACGAAGCATCCTTGTGGTTGACAACATAGTGTCGTGCTTCGACACCTTGCGGAGGGCGTGCGACTGATGTGTTGGGGAAAGAAGGATAGGAGTAGACGCGGAGCTCGTGGAATACTAAATATTCCAGCGAGTCACGGTCGGAATGACATCATAACACTCACTGTAACCATTATCCTCGAATACTATAAGTACGGCGAGCAAGCAGAATATCAAGGGAGAATACGCCAAGCATGGTTAATCGTAGTGGAATTCGTAGATGACGAGTACAAGTGCAATGCGTGGAATTACAAGTTCTGCAGTACTTACTCCGCCGCTTTCTTCTTCTTATCTTCTACTATCTCTACATTGTCTGCAGGGACTCCCTTGAAGACGCCCGTCTTATTCTCGATCAGCTCGAGAACATCGTCAGCTACGTCTCCTTGAACGACAATCTCGTCCTGTCCTTGTGTATTTTTGGTAACAGATGCACCTGTCGCGAATTTTTGTGCGAGGAACTTGGCTGCCTTTTTCAACTCAATGTCTATCGCATGCGACACGACGCGTTTATCAGCACTCGTAAAGGCACGCCCAAGCAACCCACCAAAGACTTCAAGGCCATGGATAGCCGTGACAAACTTGCGCTTGTTCCTCTCGATGCGCTTGATTGTGACTTGTGAAGCCTGCCGGTATGGGCATCAAGTGCTCGATTAAGAAACGAGAAAATGTGAAAGCGCACCATCTTCTTCTTAAGTGCAGCATCCGCCTTAGCCTCTGCCTTAGCCTCTTTCTTTGCGGTATCCTTCTCGAGCTTGGCCTGAGCCTCCAAACTGAGCGTGCCGAGTTTCGACTGGAGAGCCTCTGATGGGTACGATCGTCAAGCAATTATCACCAGGTACAGGAGAGGCCACTCACCCTCTGAGTAGTACTTCTCGTGTAGCTCCGGGTGAGCTTCATGCAGCCATTCTTTGCACCTAGTCAAACTGGACCCGAATTCACAATACTCTGGGGGAAACGTGCAGACTATGGCGAGAGATGTGTGAATGTGCTTAGGCAGAATGCATATAAGAAGAAAGGTGTCATACTCTCGCAATAAAGGACCTGCACAGGCTGGACGACTTGAGGGTCTTGCTGGTCCGTCGAAGACATTGATCAGATCACGACCACGTGATCACTGCGACAACTCGAATTTATCTGAGTGAGAGCTCCGTACGCCGTTCCCGCTCCGTTCTGCACTACTGTACAATCTATCCGTACATAAAGATACAGATGATTTGAGAGAATGATGCAAACCATACCTCAAGCTTCAAGACTGGAATCTGGAAGCTGCTCTTACGACTCTACTTGCACGACATCATACCCCCTAGCCTTTGGCGCGGGGGTTGGTTATCGAAGCCTCGCATAACGCCTGGACTGTCTAACCGCAAGGCCACTGAACAACTTGTGTTGCAATCCTCGACAGGTCCTAACGAATGCAGATGCAACCAGTAGCGCGAGGGTTGGGGATCAATCGATCATGATCAACATTTCCTCAGGAATTACGATTTGGAGTGGGGGGTTTATATAACTTGGAGACGGAACGAACTGGCACCTTGAATGGCAAAGCCCCGTGATAGAATTCTCATGAAAGTAAAACCCGTCTCTTGGTTAGAAATCAGAACTTGGAAACCCCCCAGCTTTCCCACTACATATCAACGTGAGGAGCACTTCTTGTAAGATAACTCTTGAGAAAGTGAGGCACTAGAAGGATCAGAGTGACCGTCCTTTACATATAACCTGAGCGACGGTCGTTTGGTTTAGGGAGTCAACGTACTGGGGAAAGCGGCTATAGCTACGAATTCCCACGGGTCGGATCAACCTCTCCGAGCCAACAAATCGCCTGGGCCAACTCTTTCGACCTGCGGTTTCCCCGCTGATACCACCAAGCCAGGATATTTTATAAATCGGTTATCCATTCTGATTCTATCACACAGCAATGAACACGTATTGACCACTCGCGTTCCAACATAGAAAACACCTCAAACAGGCGGCGGGTAGGTGTAACATGAACATATGGCCAACTGCCTTTGTGGTGCCAAACTAAACCGTCTCCCACAGTGAGATGATCACCTTTTAACCAGAAACCGAATCTTACTCTTGATAATTGTTGTGTGCCCGTGAATGCCACTTCACATGGGTGTCACCGATCAGGAGCAAATTGACACTGAAACGTGTGTATGGAGACGCAGTGATAGCCTTGGTTGCGGGGATCAGCGGATAAGATACCTTTTTGTGCACTGCCATTGCAAACTCGCGAAGGGGAACATGGTACTGCTCGACGCTCTCGGTATGGTGTTATTATTGATCCTCACGCGATTCCTCGACTTACCTTAGTTTCTCAAGCAGACCAGATAAGAAGGGAACCGTTTCAACGATTCAAGTGACTAATCTTAGTTACCATCATACCCCTCTCCTGCGACGCGTCTCATAATAAACTTCCGGTATCAAGGCGCTATACGTCCATCGGCTAATGATATATGCCGTGCATTCTGCACGTCGTCGGAGCATGAAACAAGCGAGATTCGTACAAGGCCCTCACAGTCTACCTTACTAAGTCATTTTTGCAGATATATAGAGTATGAGTGTACCGCGCACATGTATCGTTCTGTACCCAAGTGAACATCAGCACGACACATGCGCAAGTCTCTCCTGTTCGCCGCTCCAGGCATAGCTATGGCGCAGAGTTTGCAGGCGCCGTATGCCATCCCAACATTTGCTTCACTGAACAGCAACGCTTGGCCGAGTAATGCTGAGTGGGCTTCGTTGAACAGCTCTGTCGGTGGACGCCTTCAAGCTCTCAGGCCGTGGGCTGCTGTTTGCTACACTTCTGATCCGCTCTATAACCTGGAGGAATGTCACTCGGTGCTTTCGGGATACGACAACGACATACAGGCATGTTTCTTCATATATTGTGTGCTGCATACACTAATGTAGTATTGACTCCCTCTCAGCGCGAAGCAGCTCCTGCGGCACTTTTGTGGACAAACTGGGAGTCGTGTGGTTACGGTCAAGGCTGTGCTCTGAACTATTCAAACCCTCAACCGATTAGCAACGCGGAGTGCCACCAAGGATCGACACCCCCTTACAGTGTTTCAATTTTAGATGCCCAAGACGCGAGCATTATCGTCAAATGGGCGACCGCTCATAACATCAAACTTACCGTCAAGAACACAGGTTTTTGACCTATTTTCCGTTTCATGTGGATTGTGTTCATTCAAGAGGACTAGGTCATGACTATCAAGGCCGCTCTGCTGGCCCATCCACTCTTCAGGTCAACACTCACATGATGAATAATCTCAGTTACGTGCCGGAGTTCGTCCCCCAGGGGTCAGATGCTACCCCAGTTCCTGCAATGACTATGGGCGCTGGCGCGCAAATCTACAATAGTAAGCAGCCCGAACCTCTTACACTACGGTCTCAAAACCATGTGTGGTATAGTTTACAGTTATGCTGCGGCCCACAATTTTTCACCGGTCATTGGTGCTTGTTTGACTGTTGGCGCTGGTAAGTTAATCCCTGAGTTTACAGGCTTGTCATTGACCTGTGAACCTAGCTGGGGGTTACCTTCAAGGAGGTGGAGATAGCGTGTAAATCCTTTCTTTCCTCACGAGACAGTGTTCCTGACAGTCTTGGCTCTAATTTAGGTTAACACCCGCGTATGGGCTCGCTGTAAGATACCACTTGACCGTAATCTCACCAAACTGACCCCTCATGGAATAGGTGGACAATGCTCTTGAATTCGAGGTACTATTACTTTCTCTGAATGTCCGACTAGGTTAAGTTACGTCGATGGCAGATTGTCACTGCAGATGGACAGATTAGAGTGGCGAATGAAGCTCAGAACCGCGATTTATTCTGGGCTGTCCGTGGAGGGGGAGCGGGTAGCTGGGGAGTTGTCAGTGAGTACCAGCCCGTATGACCCCCACACTGTTGCCCTGATTTCTGTAGTCTCCGCCACCATCTGGGTACACCCTCCTGTTGGGATCGGAGCTTCTCATATTTCCGTCGTACCGAGCACCTCTCAAAACGTGACCGCACTTGGAATCGAATTTATTAGTCTCGTTTCGAAATATCAGAATGGCTGGATTAACGCGGGTATCACGAGTGGCTTCTTCGTGTTTCAGGCCGAATACCAGCTCGTATGCATTATTACTTGATTTTATCGATAAGCCCCGCTGATCACTCCGCACTACCAGTCTCTTTACTGGCCTACGAGCACCGTTAAGCTATCCGACCTCCACCCCTTCTTCGAAGAGCTGAACAGTCTTTCGTCCAAATACACGGTGACCTCGAACACGACGTCTATTTTCCCCACGATCAGCGCCGCCATCGAACAGGACGTTGGGCCCCTCTTTGACAAGCTCAACCTCTATGGCGCCTCGAACCAGCTTTCTTCCCGCCTCGTCCCAAAATCATACATTGATCCCTCTAACCCTTCGTCGATCACAGCGGTTTCCGAGGCGATTTGGAACGGACTTGAGATCGTCAACGAGCCGCTTGGCTCAACAATTGACGGCTTATTCGGCAGTGTTCCAGCTCTGCTCTTGGGATCCTTGCCTCCCGCGACGTCCACAATGGTGAACAACACCGCTGCGAATCCGGGGGTGTATGCGGCTGGGTGGCATGTCGTGTACGCTGCGTGAGTGCTCGACGAACCTCTTTTTCCCGGATCGTCGATGTTGAGGCAAGACTGATTTGATTTGAACGACGCTCGCTGCTTCATAGGCCATGGACGCTTGGAGTGAACGCGACGACGAACGCCAAGGTCATGACAGCCATTCACGACGCTGTCTCTCCGCTGACCGCTTTAGGGATCAAGAGTAGCTACCAAAACGAAGGAGATCCATTCGAAGAAGACTGGCAAGAAGGTATGGTGACGACGGCCGTTTATCTTGCATCTGGCGTGTTCACCGTTTGTCAACTCTAGTCTTCTTTGGGTACAAGTATGCGAAGCTGTCATCCATCAAACAGAAATACGATCCCCAAAACTGTGAGTCAATACCCGCCCTGTTTCAACACACGGACACTAACGGATGGTGACAGTCTTTACGTCGTATAAGGTAAGCACTCCCGAGACCTGAGTGATGTATTCTAATGTATTCATGGTGTCCTTCAGGGTGTCGCTTCTGTGACAAACATTGGCGCATACCAATGTTATACTAACCAACAGCACGAGTTGCTCTAGAGAGCGTACATCGTAGGTGCACTTCGGCAAGTTCATTAGGGATTTCGTTTCATGTTTTCTTGCAAACCCCGCCACGAGGCATTGGAGATGCTGGCTGGAGTGACATACATGGCTACAAAGAAATTGGACCAGCAGTGAAACAGTGGTAGTTCCTGCACAAAAGTGATTATATATCTTTCACAAGCGACGAAAACCATTCGGCAATGCCAGCATATTCAAATCGATCTCAGTTGAGCGGAGCACACGTGCGCTATGAAGAGAAGTGCAAAACTCTTAAGGGTCGTTTGGGACCAGATTTGTGGAGGCTCTAAAAACACGGCCTCAGCCATCACAACGTCCTGGTATCTATGAGATGCCAACCAGTCACGGTAAAGCTTTATGGCCGCAGCGACAAGTGATGCCCTTCACAATCAAAACCAATCCAGATCTCTTGACTGCCTGGACAGTCAAAATGCTTGGCGTAGAAGCGAATACCTATAAACATTACCTTCCCGACGCATTTCCTTGGGCAGGAACGAGGGTGACCGTGGAGATAATATAGAGCGCTTCAACTAACCAGAATCACATACATAACGATATGCAGTGATAACGATTCTTTATTTCTTCGAGAATCCCCCGTGAGCGCGGGGGATCAAAGAAACGGAATGAGCTGGCAACTTCAAAAACCCCGTGATCGGAAGATCGTCATGAAAGCAAAGGTATACGGAGACTCTTGTTGAAAACTTTGAAACGGAAGCGCGCTTTTCGTGACCTCTTCAGAAGTGGTGGAAACCTGGGGATATCAGAACGACCTTCCTTGAGCTTGAATAAGTATTGAATGACGATGGGTTTGATTTTGGGGCTACGGCAGCATGAGGGGAAACTTCGCGAGGGAAAGCGGCAGCAGTTTCATAATTTCCCACGGTTCGGATCATGACTGAGCGCACTGCCAACTCATCGCCTGCATCCATGAGCCGACGTTTTCATCCCGCGTTTCCCTCGCTGTCACCTTACCAAGGCATGATAATCTATAAACTAGTTATTTATTTTGAAGTGGTCGCACAACGCATTCAAATATAACCACACCCCGACTAGACGGTTAGTGAGTGTAACATGAATGTGTGGCCAACTGTCTTCGTGCTGCCATACTGATCCGGGATGATCGCGTTTTAACCAGAAACCGAATTATAGTCGCTGTGTGCCGTCTCAAGTCATCTCTACGATACGTGGTTCCCATCTGTCAGGAACCCCTTCATACTGCGTTGCGCACGCTACCGCCCTATCAAATCATACTTCATTCAAGCGGATGGTAAGCCAACTATGACGTGTGTTAGTTCCCTTTGTCGCCGTACTGATCCGTCTCCTACGGTGAGGCTGCCTAGTAACTGTTTAACCCAAAACCGAACAATCACTGTGTGCCTGTGAATGCCACCTCAGGTCACTTCCGTGGATGATGGATATCATTGATCGGGAGCAAATCAGACACACACGCGTGCAGGGAAGACGCGACTTCAAGCAGCGACAGTACGTTCCCCAACCCACACGAATTCGTGAACGAGCAAAATGACATCGTTCCTAGTACAAAGTTACTGATCCACTACAAGGTCTCGATTGACCACCTTAATATTGTCTCCTCAAACAGACTCAATGCTTCCAGGTCGGAAGGTAGTCTCAAAAGCTCAGGGGACTAGGCCCCATCAGTGACTAATACTTTCTGTCGGAATCAGGATGTCATGATGCTATGCGTCCATCAGTCAATAATATATGCCGTCATCGAAATAGGAACATAGGCGAAATCCGTGCACGATGGTAAGACTGCTGCTTTCGAGTACAAACTTTACCATACTCAATTATTTCTCCATGGGGACTGGATTGCAGATATATAGTGTGCAAGCGGACCGCATACGTGCGCCACTCTGCATCCGAGTAAACATCGGTACCACGACCCATGCACAAGACTCTCTTGTTCGTTGCTCCAGGCATAGCTATGGCGCAAACTTTGCAAGCGCCATATGCCACCCCAGCATTTGCTTCACTCAACAGCGACTCTTGGCCGAGTAATGCTGAGTGGGCTTCGTTGAACAACTCTGTCGGTGGACGCCTTCAAGCTCTTAGGCCGTGGGCTGCTGTTTGCTACACTTCCGATCCACTCTATAACATGGGGGAGTGTCAGTCGGTGCTTTCGGGATACAAGAACGACACACAGGTAAGCTCGTGCACGTACTGTGTGCTACTGATGCAGTATTGACACCATTTCAGCGCGAAGCAGCTCCTGCGGCACTTCTGTGGCCGAACTGGGAGTCGTGCGGTTACGAACAAGGCTGCGCCTTGGATTATACCGACCCTCAACCAATTAACAGCACAACGTGCCATCAAGGATCAACACCGCCTTACAGCATCTCGATCCTAGATGCCCAAGATGCGAGCATTGTCATCAAGTGGGCGACTGCTCACAATATCAAACTTACCATAAAGAACACAGGTATCTCGTATCCTGCTTCGTGTTGACTCTATTAACTCGGGAGGATTAGGTCATGACTATCAAGGCCGTTCTGCTGCTCCATCCACTCTTCAGGTCAACACTCACATGATGAATAATCTCAGTTACGTGCCGGAGTTCGTCCCCCAGGGGTCAGATGCCACCCCGGTTCCTGCAATGACTATGGGCGCTGGCGCGCAAATCTACAATAGTAAGCAGCCCGAACCTCTTACACTACGGTCTCAAAACCATGTGTGGTATAGTTTACAGTTATGCTGCGGCCCACAATTTTTCACCGGTCATTGGTGCTTGTTTGACTGTTGGCGCTGGTAAGTTAATCCCTGAGTTTACAGGCTTGTCATTGACCTGTGAACCTAGCTGGGGGTTACCTTCAAGGAGGTGGAGATAGCGTGTAAATCCTTTCTTTCCTCACGAGACAGTGTTCCTGACAGTCTTGGCTCTAATTTAGGTTAACACCCGCGTATGGGCTCGCTGTAAGATACCACTTGACCGTAATCTCACCAAACTGACCCCTCATGGAATAGGTGGACAATGCTCTTGAATTCGAGGTATTATTACTTTCTCTGAATGTCCGACCAGTTTAAGTTACGTCGATGGCAGATTGTCACTGCAGATGGACAGATTAGAGTGGCGAATGAAGCTCAGAACCGCGATTTATTCTGGGCTGTCCGTGGAGGGGGAGCGGGTAGCTGGGGAGTTGTCAGTGAGTACCAGCCCATATGATCCCCACACTGTTGTCCTGATTTCTGTAGTCTCCGCCACCATCTGGGTACACCCTCCTGTTGGGATCGGAGCTTCTCATATTTCCGTCGTACCGAGCACCTCTCAAAACGTGACCGCACTTGGAATCGAATTTATTAGTCTCGTTTCGAAATATCAGAATGGCTGGATTAACGCGGGTATCACGAGTGGCTTCTTCGTGTTTCAGGCCGAATACCAGCTCGTATGCATTATTACTTGATTTCATCGACCAGTCTCGCTAATCACTCCGCACTACTAGTCTCTTTACTGGCCTACGAGCACCGTCAATCTATCTGACCTCTACCCCTTCTTCGAAGAGCTGCGCAGTCTTTCGTCCAAATACACGGTGACCTCGAACACGACGTCTATTTTCCCCACGATCAGCGCCGCCATCGAACAGGACGTTGGGCCCCTCTTTGACAAGCTCAACCTCTATGGCGCCTCGAACCAGCTTTCTTCCCGCCTCGTCCCAAAATCATACATTGATCCCTCCAATCCTTCATCGATCACAGCGGTTTCCGAGGCGATTTGGAACGGACTTGAGATCGTCAACGAGCCGCTTGGTTCAACAGTTGACGGCTTATTTGGCAATGTTCCAGCTCTGCTCTTGGGATCCTTGCCTCCCGCGATGTCCACGATGGTGAACAACACCGCTGCGAATCCAGGGATATACGCAGCTGGGTGGCATGTCGTGTACGCTGCGTGAGTGCTCGACAAACCTTTTTTTCTTGGATCATCGACTTTGGGGGACAAGACTGATTTGATTTGAACGATGTTCGTTGCTTCGCAGGCCATGGACACTCGGAGTGAACGCGACGACGAACGCCAAGGTCATGACGGCCATTCACGATGCTGTCTCTCCGTTGACCGCCCTAGGGATCAAGAGTAGCTACCAAAATGAAGGAGATCCGTTCGAAGAAGACTGGCAAGAAGGTACCGTGACGACCTCTTGTCGTTTTCGAATCTGGCGTGCTCACCGTTTGTCAACTCTAGTCTTTTTTGGGTACAAGTACGCGGAGCTGTCCTCCATCAAGCAGAAATACGATCCCCAAAATTGTGAGTCGATACTCGCCTTGTTTCGGGACGTCAACACTAACGGATGGTGACAGTCTTCACGTCGTACAAGGTAAGCACTCCTGGAACCTGAGTGATGTGTTCTAGTATATTCATGGCGTCCTTCAGGGTGTCGCTTCTGTGACAAATCTTGACGCATACCAATGTTATACTAACCAACAGAACGAGTTGCTCTAGGAAGCGTGAGCAGGCACAAGTACTTACTGGTCAAATTCATTTGGGGGTTTCGTTTCGTGTTCTCTGGGAGAAAAGCTACTTTGGCTGTAACTATTCTCAACCTCAGAAGCTTAAGGAGTGGAATAGAGCTACTGTCGTTGCTACAACTACCCGAAGTCCGGAAAACCATTACTCGGCGTCTACATTGGAATCATCTCCCTCCACATCTTTCCCCCCGCTCGAAGTTGGTTGAGTTTCGATGTGGGGAGGTGTGGTTGCTGGCAGCTGCTGCGGTATCTGGTCAGCTGATATGTGCTCCGCTGAAGGTGAAGGTGTGCGCTGCGCAGCTCGCTTCTTCGATCGCGCCGATGGATTAAAGAAGCCACATTTGGGGCAAACATATTCTGTCCAGATGATAGTAAACAACCAACACAACGCGTGGTGTAAAGAGACTCACGCGTATCCTCCCACACATTTTCTTTCACGAGACCGTTGTGGGCGAAACATTTCTGACAAATGAGTGCATAGCGTGACGCAGCGACAGTCACGGATTGTTCGTCGTCTTCACCGAGGATCGCGTCCGCGAGCTTGTCGTACCATTGTTTACGTGCCGCTTGGATAGGTTGAGGCGTGGCTAAATGGTTCACGTGTCAGCGGAGCGAGTGACTGATGGAGAGTAGCACACACGAGAGAGTTGCAACACCGGGCCTCGAACCTGTGCATTGGGCGTTTGTAAATGCTGTTGCTGCTGAGGAGGCAGAGGAGGTGGCTGTGGTACAAGTGGGGTTTGGGGTACGGAAGGAAGGGGAACGTTTCGCCTCCGGAGAGGCGTGGCACTTGGGCTAATCTGTGGCAGTTCATCGTATTTCTCGATGAGATTTCGCGTGCTGTAGTAGTTCGTTTTCTTCTTGATATCTTCTATCGTCTCGCGCTGCTTCTTGAGCACCTCCATGAGCGTCTTTTCTGAGCGTATAGAATGAGTAACGGGTAAAGGGGATGTGATGAAGAAAACACGGACGGACCTTCGCGGTTACCCTTCCACGAGTACCATATTTGCATCATCCTCCGCGCAAACAATATCCTTCAAGATCCAAATGTGAGCTTGCCACAAAGTGAAGAACGTGCCACATACAGAATAGGTCCAACGACCATGCCGGCGGTCCCAAAGTTCGAGTCATGCCACGTCGATGGCAACTTGCGCGTATACCACATACTAACATAGGCAAACCAGATGAGAAACGTCCCAAGCGTGAACTGCAGCGTTGTACGTCGTTCGCGCAGGCGGATCTCGGCGAGACGCGTCTGACGTTTCTGCACGTTTGCTGCGAGACCAGAAAGGATTGTTTCATAATCTTCGGGTTTCCCCTGTCAAACGTGTTGAACGCGAGCTTCGAAATGTGGGATGTTAGGACCTGCTGACCTTGTGAAACCAACTCGTAAGGAAGGACATGGCGGGATTGGGGAGAGATGAGCGATGTCCCTAGTGTATGACAAATTTGGATACATAGAGTGGACACAGCCACCACTGCTAGGTTCACACTCTCCAACTCTAATGTCAAAAACCACAGTCCGGTATGTATTAATCCTACTATGGATAGAAAGGAGATGAATTATGTGTCGCGGAGCAACATATCTGATCAGTACAATGCAGTCGCATGATATACTTTTCGGACTTGTTAGGGGTTGAGAAAAGACCAACACGTCGCGGAGGACGTCCCATACCTTTATCGTCGAGCAGACACCGCGTATCCTATGTCCTCCACGGAGGTGTATGTGTACTTGACCGAGGTGAGCCTGACAGAAACTCTCCGGAAAACCACATTACCCACCTGGTGATTGTCCAACTTTACTTTGGCACTGACGATGTACATATAGTAATGCTACGTTCCCGGGAAGGATACACCCTGCTGCGATATTTTGTTCATCTCATCTACGTCGCCTGACAACAGTGATGGGACGCAGAAAGTACTGGCATGACATTGTACGTCCAGTCCTAATTCTGAGAGAAATGACACGTGCGATTCTCTTTTTCTTGCCGCAGGCACTTACTGTTCCCAAAAGTTACTCCTTCTATTGGCAAGCACAAGACACGGGCCCACTGATCAACACATAAAAGTTTTCTAATATGCTCGATACTTCAACCACATCCGTCTACGCAATCTATGGAACTATTGTAGGCATAGGTAAATTTACCCAAGTTATAACGAGCTGGACAATTTGAACTCTTATTCGCAGCACATGAAGTCAGCGGTTGAAGCGGAGAACCGAAGATCTCAGTGGACTAACAGGTGTGTATCAAACACTTACATCCGGAAGTAGCTTCACTTACTTCGGATTGGGACTGAGGACGCCTGTAAATTGTGCATGGTACACTCTCGTTATGAGAAGCTCGTTCACGGCTATCTCATCGACCCTACCTTAAACCCCATCTAGCCTCGGATGAGATAGAATTCCTTCCGGAATAAATTTATCCCTCGCCACCCTGAATTCAGCTTAGTGCTGGTTGACGAGCACGAAGCCTCACGATGTTAAAACGATATCATGAAGACGATATTGACTCATCACGCCCATTTACAAGAAAGCGAGACTATTTTTCCGATTGGTCGCTCGACTGTTGGGTTTGACAGCTGCTGATGAGCCGCAGGTCGCAGAAGGAGTGCAAGCAAGAAAAGAAAGGAGAATTCACCACTCAGTCTGGAGTCCTTACAGTGATGTAATGTCAAGAGTCTTGAGCCAGATAACGTGGTGCTAAGTGAAGTTTACGTTACTGCTGACGTTTTTCATTCTTTACTTCCTTCGATTAGCCTGCTCGATGGTCGTACTCGTCGCCCGACTCTCCAACAGCAAGCAACAACGCTATCTACCTTTCCAAATCCGGGTGGATTAGTCATCCTGCGATTAGTAACCTTGATAAGGTAAAAATGACAGCATGAGAGCAGCGACATCGATCACTCATCTTGTCACCCTCCATTTTCCAGATATGCCGCCCTCAGCTTCGAAGCAGAAACGTCTCGCAGAAAAAGCTGCAAAACAAGCAGCAAAGCAACAAACAGGAACCCCAACGTCCACGTCCACCCCAACGGGATCAGTTATTGGCAGCACAGCCAACACTCCACTCACCAGTGTCTCCGCTGCAAACAGCACCGATGACCTGATTTCCATGGCAAAACTTCAAATCGCGACAGAGAGGTACGTAGAATCTCGCCTACCCATGAGATCTCGACTGAGCGTGCACAGGAGTGCCGCTGGAGTACTTGTCTCTGATCCAAAAGGTCGGGATATCAAGATCGATTCATACACACTTTCCTTCCATGGACGCTTGCTCATTGAGGGTGCCGAGATATCCCTCAACTATGGACAGCGGTACGGTCTATTGGGCGAGAATGGATCTGGAAAGGTTCGTTTGACCACCGTTGTCGCGTGACGATCGCTCACCTTGTTACAGTCGACCTTCCTTCAATCAATGGCGGAACGCGACATCGAGATTCCTCCTCACATTGATATTTATCTCGTCCAGGGAGAGGCTGAACCATCCGATGTAAACGCGGTCGATTTCATCATTGCCTCCGCCAAGGAGAAGGTTGCCAAGCTCGAAAAGCGGATTGAAGATCTATCCATCGCGGAGGACGTCGACGAGGTAGCCCTTGATGCCGCGTACGAAGAGCTCGAGGAGTTGGACCCGAGCACGTTCGAAGTGAAGGCTGGAAGCATTCTTCACGGTCTAGGTTTCAGTCAAACGATGATGCAGAAACCGACCAAGGATATGAGTGGTGGATGGCGCATGAGAGTGGCCCTCGCCCGAGCTCTGTTCGTGAAACCGCATCTACTGCTACTCGACGAACCAACGAATCACCTCGATCTCGGTGCGGTCGTCTGGCTGGAAGCCTACCTGTCCACATACAACCACATTCTTGTTATCACGTCCCATTCGCAAGATTTCCTGGATTCCGTATGTACGAATATCATGGACTTGACGATGAAGAAGAAACTTGTGTATTACACGGGTAACTATTCGACGTACGTTCGCACGAAGAAGGAGAACGAGGTGAACCAGATGAAAGCGTACCACAAACAACAAGAAGAAATTGCCCACATCAAAAAGTAACGTAGTACTCCGTCAGGATGTTATAAGCTGCTGACAAGCTCCAATTAGATTCATCGCATCGGCTGGTACATACGCAAACCTTGTGAAGCAAGCCAAATCGAAGCAAAAGATCATCGACAAAATGGAGGCCGCAGGTCTTATAGAGAAGGTTGAAACACCACGACCCCTGCGCTTCCACTTTGAAGATATCCGCAAGCTCCCGCCTCCTATCATCGCCTTCAATGACGTAGCTTTCTCGTACTCAGGAAAGCCAGAAGATTACCTATACGAGCATCTGTCATTTGGTATTGAGTAAGTAATAGTTCGCGCTCTACGTGGCGATGGCTGCTTAGCCGTTGTGTACAGCATGGACTCTCGCATCGCCATCCTTGGAGCAAATGGTGCAGGAAAATCCACTCTTCTTAACCTTATAATCGACGTACTCCAACCATGCGAGGGAACGTTGTCTAAGCACGCCGCCTTAAAACTAGCGAAATATTCGCAACACTCCGCCGACCAACTTCCATACGATAAGTCGCCAATCGAATACTTCCAAAACATCTTCGCTGAGAAATATCCTGAGAAGGACGCGCAGGTCAGTTTACTCCGCCTCCTGATCACACACGTGTCTCACGCTGCTTCCATGGTACAGGCGTGGCGGCAGCAGCTCGGTAGATTTGGTCTTTCCGGCGCGCATCAGGTTTCTCCTATCAGACAGCTGTCAGACGGTCTGCGGAATCGGTGAGCATACTGATCTCAGAGACCGGATCAGGACTGATCTATTAAATCAGTGTTGTTTTCGCACAGCTAGCTATGGAGCATCCACACGTACTCCTCCTAGGTACGTGGCATCACTATCTCGGCAAACAAGTAATGACACCCATGTTTGTTGGATAGACGAACCCACCAACCATTTAGATATGGGTTCCATTGATGCATTAGCTCTTGCCATTAAAGAGTTTGAGGGTGGCGTTGTGATCGTTTCCCATGATTTCCGTGCGTATTTTGTGGCCTTGTTGTCTGTTCTCGCTAACGTTTCCATTCCATACAGGACTCATTTCGCAAGTCGCCGAAGATCTCTGGGAAGTCAAGGACAAAACTGTCCGCAACCTCACGAAGGAGGATATCACCATTACCGACTACAAGAAGAACCTCATCCAACAGAGTAAGTACCGTTTCTGACGTCTCCCTCGTGTGCAAACCCGACATTCGTCTTCAGGTCAAGCAGCGCTTGAGAAAGCGAAACTCATCAGCAAGACTACAGCCAAGGGTAAGACATAATCAAGATCAACGAATCATTTGCATTCTACCTGCCATCCACCGCCTGTCCTACGCTCCACACTGCGACATCACACTAGATTATACATGCCCGCTGCATGCATACGTACATCCCTCCCATGTAGTCCCGATCTCTTCAACAAATGCCACGATTAGTTCCCCCTACCGCGAGGTTGTGGATTTGTTTGTTCCGATGGGCGGATCGAGCGGAAGATCTCTAACCTTGTTTTCACAAAAGAAAAGTGGGTTCTCCGAGGTCTGATGCGCACGAAGACTAATGGAGAGACAACGCGCTGACCATGAGGCACTATTTTAGTGATAAACTTAACTCAGTACTCGAGGTGACTCAAATCCGATGACCCAGTAGGCGGGCCACTCTCATCATATGCTGATATTTCTTTGATCCGCATCTCATACTGCTTCGCAGTCAACTCGGAAATGTGAAAGCTGCTGGTCTGGACGCTTTCACGATTGACCGAACCCGCCAAGTAGAAAGAGGCGTGGTCTCCTCGTCGTGACAATGCGCAACGGCCAATGACCCTGCCGGCGGTTCATACATACAGCTGGGCCGTCCGAGGTTTCCGCTCCAGTTCGGATGAAAATTGACACAATACCACTGCTGGGAAGCGTGGATGCTTCGATTCGGCCTACTTGTCCCGACGGGCAGACGGTGACCGCCTGCCGAACGGTACTCACAAGTCCGTGTCACCTGCCAGTGATGCTGTGAATGAGCGTTAGATAAAGATATCCCGATCAGAGCCTCCATGTCACTAGGCCGCGGGGCTTCAGCACCCGTACGCGTGGTCCAGGGGAGGGAGGCCGACCCAATTGAGGTCCAATACAATTCTCTGACAAAAGGACGCCAACCAATCCGGAAGGACAGCTCCCAATGGACATATTAAACGGGTGCAACGTGGCGCGTGTTGGACCGGTATCATCTTTCCCCCCGTGCTCTTCGCAAGGAACACTTCATAGTCTGTCCATAAGGTGAACAACGTGAGAGCGCATCGTTGTCACTCTGGAGCTATGATATCCCCCTTTGGATCGAGGTCGAAAGCCGATCACGACAATCACGCCATCCCGTTGCGCCCATGTTGTCTTCCTGATATCTGCTTGTCGACGCACCTTTCCCCAATACTAACCTGGAGTGATGAGACGCGGACGCAATTGCCACTCTCAGCTGACGGGGGAACAGACGGAACACGGCGAATAACTGACACGGGAAATGGCTAATGTGGTAACACCGTAGTTGATTACGCACGACGGTAGAACAAGCGACGAGAAATTCTAGTACTGGTTGCCCCGTGTAGACGTGGGGCCCCGGGACAACATCACCCGAGCGGCCTCTAATGTGGACTATACGGGGATGGCAATCGTTGTTCTGGGACCGCCGGTTGTCCTTGATACCCACTTGGCAACGGAAGCTGGGCCTGAGAACCGCTAACGGGGTGTGAGCTAGTGTTCGGCTGCGGAGGAAGAGGGGCGGCATCGCCGGAAGGCGGACTGGGAGAGTGGCCAGTGTAGTTGGCCAGTTGTTGAGAACTTGGAGCGCCGGGAAGGAGGGCGTAGTTGTTCTCGTCAAGAAGAATGGCGGAAGGATTTTGAGAGGGAATGTGCAGTAGGTAAGCGCTGCACCGCCGGAGAGGAGGGCTCTGAGGGGGGACCTGTTCTGGGCAGGGGAGGCGTGCCCCGAGGGGGAATCTGCTGCGGGAGCGGACCTTGAGGGGGAACCTGTTGTGTGTAAGGCTGCCAGTGACCGGGGGACCCTTGGGGAGGAACTTGCTGAGGATACGCGTTGTACGACTGGGTAGGAGGGACATTGGAAGGATACACAGAGTAGTTCTGGTATTGTGCAACAAGCGCTGCATTGAACTAAGATTGAACACCGGGGTTGACAGCACCTGGGATGCCAGTAGCGGCTTCTTTGACAGAAGCAATCCAGATACCTCTGCCACGGATCGCACTGAAGATGACACCATAATATATGAACGCTGAGAACAGAACTTAGTACGTCGGCCTGGCGGCAGCGGGGGGAGCGTACCGCAGAAGAAGTTCACGAAGGGAAACACTTTTATTACAGTGATTTCATAACAAATTTGATTTGCCTCTGGAGCTGCAAGATGGTCAGTTTTCGACTGTCTTGAGTTGACAAGGACAATAGCCTACAGTTGTCATAAGTACATCCGGAAGGGAAGTGGTACGCCTTTCCGGCGACGGTATCGCCAGTCATTCCTATCCACAGAAGCCACAAAACGACTGCCGTGCAATTCATTTATGTCAGACAACTAGAATTGACAACAGCGCATTACGCACAGAACCAGGTGACTTCGAATAGGATCGTGGAGGTGAAGACACAGCTATCACGAATTCCCAAAGCCAAGCTACGCATATTATCAACACAGTTGAAGAACTAAACGGTGGGTTCTCACTCACAACAGCGGGAAGGAGACGATCGTCAGACATGCTACACCCAGCGCAAAGGGAACAAAAATCGTGTAGGCGTCCTCATACCCAATCAGGTACTCAATGTGGGCACAGATGCCCAGTACGACAGCCGAGAGGAGTGTAAGGAGTGCTAAAAACGTAGTTAGATACCCACTCCTTGCGGCTGAACACCGGTGTTAGACTCACTAAAGATAGTTGTTCTGAACAAAGGAATGAGAACCACTCAAATTGACTGACGATAAGGTAAGTAAGAAAGAAGACTGAAAGAGGACAGAGGAAAGACAGACAATATTACTGTTGTTTTCCACTCCAAGGTAATATATTGACACCAAGTTACTCTGAGTCAGGCAGTGCCAGCACCCGAACACGCGGTTCCGTAAAGTGGTTGGCCCAGGCCACGAGGGTTGGCAAAAGAAAATGTTAGAGTCCGCTAGGATTTCACTCGATGACAAGTCCCATAAACACCTGTTAGAAGCAAGTAGCAAATACTAGGTGATGCGCTGTCGTACCTCCCAGGCTTCGAGTGTACGATTTGTGATGGAGGTTCTATGTACTATGTAATGCCAGCACTGGCTCAACCAAATAATGATTGGCGGGCGGCTAAGAGATTCAGGGTCGGAGTTAGTACCCCATTTTCTCCAATGCTGGCCGGGTAGGCCCTTGAATCCCAGCTTTCGAATGGTTCGTAAAAAGCCTTCACAGTAGCGTCTCTGTCACAATCAGAACTGTAAGTGCACCAGCCTTTTTGAACTCTGAAGGAGATTGGTTAATGAGATGGACCACTAATACCACCAAGAACCAGGATGACCAGGAGATCGAAGGGCATATAACTACCGAACTGAACAAGATGTCTTCTATACAAACGCACTAACTGAACCGAGTAAAGTTTCCCCACGTACCATACGGGCACGACACACCACCGTGTCAACCCGACGTGGACTCGCACAAAACTATGAATTGTCATCATGCTTCAGAATAAGTTTCGGAAACTGGCGATCACAATGACCAGCCGGCATACAAGGTTTGGATTTACTTAAGAGTAAGTCACTGACAGCGCGATGATCGCTCGTTTCAATATTCGTGACAGTGAGATTAGTTCAGCCACTGGCAGCTAAGAGGCCATGCGAGCCCGAACTCCTATTCAATTGATTCAAATCGTCGCCAGAACTTTTCCGCCGACATCGGATAGTAGGTTTGCCCAGCCATGAATCAATACAATGTCGAGCGCATCGGATTTGGGGTCATTGTCACCACAAACTCAATAATCAAGGACTCGGATCCAGGTGCATTGAGTTCACTGACACGTGTTTCACCATCGACCAGGAATGTCTTAGTACGCTTCGTCGTACTCTGACTCGGCGGCCGCCGGGAGTGCAATCATATCCATATCGTCCATCTATCTATAATTTCTTGCCTTCCTCCGTTTCAGGGAACAAATAGAGCCACGTTCTGCTCGAGTTTGAACCGCACGTGGTGTTGGGCGTAACCCTTCAAACCTTGGCCCTTGGACGACGGGACTGCGAGCGCACTGACACCACACACCTCGGAATAATTGTTCACGACTGACTGGCTGACTGGTATCGCCTTCGGATCGTCCCGAGCCGTCGAAGACGAAGACATGACGCGTCGCGTCCTGATCCTGTTTCTTCGGGAATTCCGACTCGGAGCTTCCCAGGCTACCCCAAATCAAGGCATGCCAACGCCCTTGACGTTCCTCACCGGCCCTGCTAAACATTGTCAATGCGGTTTCTCAGGGCGCTGCATGTGAGTCCGACCAGCCTGGGGCCTCGCCTTGGACTCTATCGCCGGCATAAAAAATAATAGCCCTCATTCAATCGCCAATGTCAATAGTTCTTCCTTTGTCCGATTTCCCCGGCCTTCACTTGAGGAACTCGCCCGTTTCACTCGGTTCTGCCCGCCAACCCGTGAACTGGACATGTGCGTTGCGAAAAATCCGCGCTCATACGGACTTTTTGCATTCATTCAGCGTTGCGAGGTAGTTGTGCGTAACTCCTGATGCTGCGCCAACGACGTGAGAGCGGACGAAGGCGTTTCGGCTCGACCCATTAGGACTTGTGCTTCTTCAGCTTCGCCATATGAGACGACAAAGTGCTGCCAGAACGTGGAACGTTTTACCCGCCAAGTACGAGTAGGTTCGTCTCCAGGACGCGGGGCACAGCCCTAGGGGACGAGGCTGTTCGCAAGATTGATATTAGATTGAGAGTTGCAAGTCCTCTCACTCCTCTCTGACCCCGTCCAATTGCCATAACCGCCAACTCAATTAGATTCGGCACATCTGAGCAGGGTCAACCGTGTTTCAGTACTGCGCCTAATGCGGGATGTACACACGACGTGGAAGAAACGAACGACTGCTGCGACACGACCTTGTCTCTTTCATGCCTACGAAACCTTGTCCTTGCGGTGCCTAAAGGCACGCCACTTACTCTCGCTTTCTGATGGATCAGTCTCCACTCCCACGCTTTTCAGCCGTGACCGAAAATATCGCTTCAAAAGGATGCACAATGGCGCTCCCGAGCAAGAAGATATCGGAATGAGGGTGTGAACATAAACAGCGGCCATGCCCAAAACACGCGCAGTGTGCATAAAGTGCATGATAAATTTTGCATGTCACGGCATGCGAGTAACACATTAGAATGGAAAGCAAACACGTTTCCGTTCGATTTTTGTGCCATCAGAGAAAATAGTCTGCGGGTGGCCGTTTGGCTGGAATTGACCGGACGTCCTACGCGAGCGTGGAGTTAGTATTGTTCGGATAGTGTGGGAATGACAATAAAACGTCTGATTTATGCGATGGGCGGTCGGCCAACCCCGCATATCGCCTTTAGGTGGAGGCAAAATCCCCAAGATATTTATGTAATCCGGATAAGAAACCTGAAACTTACCGAAGGGGCATGTGAGAAAACTTTGTACTCCTGAGCGAGGTGCTCGTCCAGTTCAAGGATCGAAGCAACGTTACCGCACCTAAAGTTGTGACAAGGGGACGTCATGACCGGAAATTGATCCTCAGATGAAAGGCCGACATTCGCATGTTCGGAAGTAGAGGCCACGAACACTCACCGATAACAATAATTGGGAGCACTCCACACGGTGACAATGGTTCCGTCGAACATGAGTTTATAACCTTCCATTGCAAGTTGATGGGCGCGCGCGATGAGGTCAATAGCGTTGTTATGAGCGAACGTCTTGGTAATGTCAGCACCGAACAAGAACCCAGCGCCCCGCGGAGATAAACCCCATCCAGTAATGTCTGGCGAAGACGGGCCGCATCGAACCCATCAACTTTTAGCAAGCTTGCAGGAATGCACGGAGAGACTCCTTACCGTCTGGATCTGACCAAAGTAAATCACACATTGGCCCATCATGCGGCACCTCTTGCTTGCGATCTATAGCTCGGATCTAGAGGCGGAGACCAAACGAAAAAGGTTGTGATTGAGCTGAGTTCTCTGCACGTGTTTCGGAGCCACCCATTGGATTAGGCCAATACATACTTGATCGATGGCTTGAAGGTTTGGACTCAGACCGCCGTGCACGCAGAACACCCGGCCGTCCACTATCGCACCCAAAGCGAGGTAGTCAAACACTTCACAGCACCACCTCCACACGTTGGTGCTTCCGTATTTTCGTTGGCATTCATCGTAGAATCCGTACACTTGCGTGATTTGACGGGACTCGTGATTTCCACGAATGAGCGTGATACGTTCAGGATATCGGACCTTGAGAGCGAGCAGGAGCAGGAACGTTTCTACGCTGTAGAACCCTCTGTCCACGAAATCACCTGCGGCGATCACGTATAAGCACACTCGGAGGCGTAGCACACGAGCACGCATCACAGCACCCTAGATGGACGCACCCATGAAAAGGTAATTCGTGCCCGGACAGAACCCGCCAACTTTGAATAGTTCCATAAGGTCATAAAACTGTCCATGAATGTCACCGCAGATCTTTTGTTGTTATTGTGCGTGGTTCATAATCACAAACATGCGTGTGGAGAGAGGGGTGAGATGCAAGAAGCAATGCACTGGGCGTTCACATCCATGAGTTCAAATCGAAGCTGACGACCCACAGTCACAGGAGAATCCACGGGCTGAACGTTTGCTTCCTCTATAAGGATCTCACGGGCCTTGAAGCATAGTCTCTTCACCTGTTCCTCGGATATTGGTTCACAGCGTGTTAGCTGTTCAATTTGCCTGGGGTCGACCGAGATCGTTCGATTTGAATAGCAACGAGATTGATCGGAGGGTACGCGAGAATGATGGATATAATTATGAGAGGGTGCGTGCATCAAAGGCGTGTAACACACCTGTCGAGGTCGCTGGGCATCTTTGGTTGATATGGGTGCAAGATAGGGCGCTGACTTATAGTAATGGTAATAGTGAGGTACATTCGGAGTAGGTGGCATAGCACTGCCTTACCGTTCCCTGCCGACCGGCCCGTGATGGAGTGATGATCGACCAATCCGCAACGGACTCACAGCAGTCACCCAAGATTCGATCTACGCAGCATGTGTTACTGCCACTGTACATCAGGCACACTCCAAAGGGTCACAGAGGGTGGCAGAGGCGATGTATAAACAACATTGTACAGTATCATGCAGTTGGTTATGGACTATATGATATATACTTCTGGTGATAGAGATGTAGTGGCCCGGACAAGGGAACGTCCGATAGAATGATACAGAGAAGTCGATCCACAAGACGAAAACGAGACAGAGCAAACGAGAACTAACAAAGACAGACGAGACAGGGTTTTGAACCGTGGAGGGACACGGAACTCGGGTCAACTTAGGATCTGCCTCGCAGAAGCGCGTCATGTTTCCATGTTGTTTGGTTGAGGGAGAGATGCGGTGCATGATATGGGTAGCTGTGTATTGAGGAGTGTATGTATGAACTTGACAGTGGCGTTGGCGGGATGCTGGACACCGGGGAATGCTGTACATGTGATACGCGGATATCGCCACGGATCACTCGCTCGTCTTGGATCGGCGCCAAGATGGGAGGCGGGGAGTCATACCTTGGGAGGCTTTGTTGTGGCAGGATGGAGTGGTTGTAGCTACCATGAAGAATGTGGCTCTGCGAAGACACGTAACCATTGGCGAGCCCAGAATGATCAGGTACAGATTCGATGGTGTGATACGTGGTTCCATCGTGTCTGTCATCCTGATAGGCGGTGTAGTTGGGCGTTGGTGGGCCAGAAGCCTGGGAATGAGGAGAGACGGAGTGACCAGAGTCCGGTGACGGCGAACTGACCGCGTGGTAATGGCTCGAATACGACTGCGGATGTGAGATGTGCGAAATGGACAGACGAGAAGTTACAGATGAAAGATGAGCGGAAGAAGGGGGAGAATGATCATGGATATTGTCGATAGACGCGTGGTGAAGGGTGGGCTGAAGCCGCGGTAAAGGCGACTTTTCGCTGTAGGAGTAATCGTAAGATTGATCCACCGCGCTCGTTGCCGGGGCGTGTGAGGTTGGAGACACATAGCCATAGCTGGGATGCTGGGAAGATTCGGTGTATGTCGGTGGACTGTCGCTGTAGTGGGACGCCAGAGGGGACGGTTGTGAAGCAATATGCCCATTTGTCAACCCCTGGGAATGTGGCGAGATCATCGGATAACCATTCTCCAATGGGGTCGGAGAGCGACTTGAGCTGCCCGCAGAGTGCATGCTATCATTGTACACTGATACATGTGTTACAGGAAACGCTTGTACCAGAGGCGGTGGAGAGTCAGGGGGAGGAGGTATCATGGCATGCTCCAAGGCGGGTGGTGGAGAGGGTGGGTCGTTGGACAGGCGTTCGGGAGTAACGATTGCCGAAGAGGACCGACTATTTTTTGCGCCATTAGCGCCGACGGCACGCGCGATCGCAGCACGTGTTGCAGAGCTCGAGCTCCTCCGTGAGCCCGGGGACAGATGGATGCGGTAGCTAAATGAGGGCGTCAGCGACATGTCAGTGGCCGAAACAAGGTAACTCCGTCCAGGGTCGAAAATGAAGACAAGCAGATCAAACCAAGACGAAACGGCGCGATAACAAAGTATGGACAGGGGATCGTAGCGTCAATGGAGCAAAGGGTACGACACCTACTGTTGTTGCAAGTTATCTTGCCTGGAACATCGAGTCTCGCAGCCGGGGAAGGGGCACTTGTGGTTTCGTTCGCCAGTGTGTACACGCAGATGGCGGGCGAGGTGGCCACTGGTTGTGAAACCGCGTTCGCAGGTGCCGCAAACGTGTTTTTTCTTTGGGCCGGGCTGGGCGGGCTGGGATACGGGAGGGGAGGTGGAGGGTGGGGGGGACTGGCTGGAATCGGAGAGGTACTGAGAGGCGGGGTACTGAGAGTAACCCTGTGAGTCGTGTTTTGTGGAGTGACGGGGCATTGTATGCAGGGCTGTAGAGACGACGGGATCAAGGCTTGCGGAGGAACAGCACTCGGAGCAGGCTTATGAGGAAGCACCTGTCAAGGCAGTACGGAAAAAATACGTAAACGTGAAAATACACGAAATAATCATACAAGAGGTCAGCAATATAATTCCAATGACAGTGCGTTCGGACCCTGAAATCTGCTAATTCTCTTTGGGGCTGAAATTTTGGCTTTTCCCGTTATCTGGATCTCGTCGCTAACCGGCACCTGCCGTCCTGTGCGGTCGCGCAAATACAATTTCGGCGCGGAACCTTTTGCATATTTTCCCAATCAAGACAGGTTCTCCCTTCTCCATGTGTGAAACCAACCTCATACTTACACGCCAAAAGCCGCTCTATATCACGTCCAGCTGTCTGCATTCGAACCAGTGTCCGACAGCTGTGCTCATTTCCTCCTCTTTGGATTTTCCACGCGTCTAATCAGCGCCCGCACCCCATGTTTTTTCTTCGGACACGTGACCTGTCAAACGTCAAATCGGATCCTTTCCTCACCACCTCCGCATCACGGTCCAGCCCAGTGGTGGACTAATCGAGCTGCGGACTGAATTGCATCCAAGCGACATTGACCGTAACCGTGCGGTATGTGGATGGCGATTTTCATCTTCTTTTAATCAGGCACGCCAATCCAATCCTCCTCCCCTTTTTCGGTGCCGTCTAGACGTAAACAACGTATCAACAACGTGCGATCACCAATCATTTGTCCTCCTTCATTGGCGTGTCATTTCAAGTACGACATCTCTTGATCGCTTGATGGTTGTGGACCCGATCACATTGAGCCCGCCACCTTTGAACCTTCTTACCATGGAAACCATCCTACCAACTCACTGGCTTACTCCCACTCAGCGCCCGCCCATGCACGATCCGTCAAGGAGGCCATCAACCTGCTGCCTGATCATTCACATTCAATATAACCTGATACTGATGCAGCACACCCTCGCAGCGAGGCCCTCCTCTCACTAATTTATCTCACTTTATATCCGTCAACACCCCTCCATGCCCGCTCGCGTCGGCCGATCCATTTTCATACTAATAAACGCCTTGCCGCAATCAGTCCGGACCACCGCCTCTGCACGTCGAGATCGGGCGCAATTTCGCTGAGAGCTGACACTACCAAGCGTGTTGCTCCCTGATGTGGCCAGCTTTGGACACGGCGCGCTGGGACTCGAAAAAACTCCACGTCCTGTTTGTGACATAATCCTCTCGCCTAGTATGCGCCCCAATCGTCGACTTGCGGACGGCGTTCTCAAAAAGTTCTCCCACACCCCCACCTCTTTCATGGCCCCAGTCAACGATGTCTGTCGTGAACTTTAAAAAAAACCGCCGCCTTTGTTTCCGTTGCGGGATGTTCAAGGCGAAAGAGCAACGTGGCCTCGAATTCTACCTTCACCCGTTCGCAACCACCAATCTCGAGGCAAGCTGAGTGCCTTGTGGTTACGATTCTGAAGGAATCGCACACGTCCACCAGCTACGTATCGGTTGAGGATTTGCGAAGATGCGGCAGTACGAGATCAGAGCAACCCTGAAGGAGTTAAGCTACGTTACCAATGCGTGCCTTTCCCTCACCTCTTTGACTTTAGGTTGCGGAACTGCTCACCACTTCCTTCTTTTGTAAGGGAGCGGCTCTGGTTGCGGACTAGTATATAGCTTGCCAAGGCGCTCATTCTTGAATTGGTAAGTCGTGAAACGTGCTTGCAATCTGCTTGGGGAACATACGGCCCGGTGTTGTGTAGTGCATGGCGATAGGGCTGTGTCAACATTCAATTAGCACCAAACGACTGTCACTTCATACTTACTCTCCGGGACATGGCGCCCCACTCATTTGGGACAGTTCTCCAATACCCCCAATGTTAAAAGGGGATAGATACAGTAAGCACGACCTACACCATAAACCGATCGCAGCATCATAATGGTCGCTGACCTGGTTCATGCCGGAGCCGGTGTCAGGGTCGTGGGACGTCGCTTTCCGGGGAGCCGACGACGAGGTCACGTCGAACGTGGCGGGAATCTCGTTGACAGCGGCATAGACATATGAGGGAATTTATGCCGACACGTCTTCATGGAGAAGAGATAAACAACAAACACGAGATCGTGCAATGAATCTGCCGCAAGAGTGTCTCATCCCGGGCGCCAAATATGAGGTCGAAAAATAAAAATGAAATATTAATGGTTGGCCAAACAGATATGGGTCGGGCGCACCTGCGTCATATCTATATGTGCCTGCTTGGCTCCGGCGACGTGAAATTTGACCTCAAGCGGTGTTGAAGTACCATTCAATGGCCACGCTCGAAATGGTGAGATGGGCCAGTCTTCGGGAAACAAACATATTGAACAACCCCAATCGCTCTGTGACACACAGCTGGGGCCTGAGTTCGTCACCTGACAATACATACGCCATGTCAGAACACCAAGCGATCATATCGACACGGATTCTGAATGACGGCACATGCAAGCTTGCCTTGCTGGTGAATCTAGATTTCGTCCCCCCTCCCCGTCTTCTATCCGCAGGGTGCGAAAAGCTGACTCGTCATCGTCATATCAGTCTCTTGAACAGAGTTTTCTCTCACCTTCCGTCAAGATCCTTCCAAAATGCGTTCATGACGCCAACGTCCCATAGCTGGCGCGGTCCTTATCGGTGGAGAGAAGGCGACTGGCTGACAGCGCGTTTACGAGATGCAAAAAATTTCCTGCGCTCTATACCCAAGAAAAAAAATGAGGCCCAACGTGACCATTAAGTTTTGACACAAGGTTTGGATCCGGCTTTTTTTTGCTTTTTTTTTTTTTGCTTAGCACTGGGAAGCCATCACTGGGCATGTTCCGTTTTGTGACCCCGCTTCTGATGCAGAACCTTGGTTGACACATTTTCAACATGCATGAGCTACGTAGCGCCTGGATTTAAATTCTCCCGTCTGATCGAATTCCAGGGGGTAAGTAAGTCGTAGCTCTTCATCCTAGTCAGGTAAGTCAGCTTGGAAATTGGGGTCGGACTGATTGAGGAATAGTAGCATTGACAAGAAACCTTGTCAGGAAGGCACCTGTCAAGCAAGGGGCTGTGTCAAGTGATCTCACTGACGTGTAACGGAAGTGCAGTCATCTCTTGGGAACGTTTTGGGAACTTGGCTAACATTTTCTCAGAACCGTGCTGGCATGGAGTGCCACTGTACGACGAACTCAACATATCTTGCATGGCATACATGTCATGAATGCATACTCGAAAAGTACATGGGAATGAGTAGATACGGTGGGGTAACGGAATGAAACAAGAACCTGACATCGTGGTATCATATCAGCTCCCAATCGGCTTCCCACTCCAAAGCCGTTGGTACAAGCGTGCGGGGCTTCATGTTGTGCATTATGATACCAGATACGGCGCTCGCCTTCAGAACCATACCCCACGTATCCGACCCATGAGCTACGATCAGAATATACGAATAGGCTTGCCCATCGTGCTCTTGATGTGCAGCGACTTGACGTTTTGCCAGTTCTTCTTCAGTAGTGAGACCAAGAAGTTGATGCCTACAAGTGCCGCATGAGATTTGGTATCAAAAAGTCGCGTTCGCATTGACATACTCAGCATAACGTTGGCCAACACTTGGTCGTCTGTCATCTGGACGTGGCCCACGGCAACACCCAGGCAGAGCACTTTTTTGAGCTGGAATTTGATAGTCGAGCGGACTTCAACGAGCTTATTTGACAGATCTTCCGAGTGGGAAACGGGAGTGGGGAACTTTCCGGCTGTTGGGCAGGTTGATACGAATATGACCATCAGTAAACACCGTCCATACCTTTGGAGAGACCAGGGCCGAGGAGACGAGGGATCTGTTTGATAAGAGCCTCGGAAGCCAGGAAGGCGTCGTATTTCTTGGCGAGCTTCTTGACGAGCTTCTTGTTCTTGTTGAGCCTGCGAGGGAAGGTTATCACGAGTTCAGTTAGAGGTGATCATTTCGCGTACTTCTTCAAGTCATCAACGGACATGTATTCGAGTTCAATTTGCTTTGCACGATCGATGTCGGCGGCGTCAGCGAGAATGCAAATGGACATGCGAGGGCGGGGAATGTTGGGGAGTCTACAACGAAAAGATCATCTCCAGACGACATCATCGGACGAGGAGGGTGGTTACTTTACAGTGCCAGAGAAACGCTTGTCTCTTTGTGGATCGTAGTTCTTGAGACCAACCTGGAGCTCGATTGTCTCCACAAAGTTGCGTTTTTTCTCGTCGTTGGCTGCAGCAAGGAGCTCTTTGACGGAGCCCCGCACGCTTGACACTGAGAGCTTGCTTCCGCTGTTCGAATTCTATCAGAAGAAGCGCGGAAACGCATCGTTCAGCGTACCTCATGCTTTCGTTCTCCTGACCTTGCCGGAAGTGGATTCAGAGAGGATACGGGAAAATAAGGTTTGGGTGGCTGGGACACATATACAGCCGTGACATGAATCAGCAATGTCATGTTCTGTCCATACTCGGTTGATCGTCACGTGACACGTGACCATCACGCGTCCTGTTGTCTGAGACCAAGTTTCTCGGCGTCATTGGGGCTCCAAAGTACCCTTCTCGAGCACAGAGGTCTTTATCTGTGAATGGTCCTTCAATCTGCATCTGTACCCTCCCTGTCATCCTGTCAAACTAACTTTTAACGTCAAGGTACGTTGGAACATCCACACTTTATCAACAGCTCACGCTCTCGAAGGGCCATGGAACATCCATGGCCGGTTCATGTGTATGTGGCGTATACTCGCTCTCGGATATATATAACTGAGTCCATTTCATAGAGGAAGTACATCGGAATCCGACCAAGCCTCCTTGTCTCCCCGAACAGCGCTCCTCTCACCCCCACCCTTCGAAGATGTCGAACCGAGACGGATTCCTCGTGGTCCTGGCCTTAGATTCCGTCGCGAGCGCGAACGAGCGTATTCTACCGCGTCCCCGAGTGACCTACTGGACATGCTGGTCAATGAAGAGTACGAATCCAAGCAGACGCGCAAAATCTTGTACACTGCGTTTGATCGGCTCGAACACGAAACTAAACGCGCCGATGCCGCCGAAGCGCGCATAGAAGAGATGATACAGCGAGCACGCACCATCAGCGAAGCAAGAGTGGCTGCTGAGCAACAAGCTGTACGCGCGCAGGAGGAGCTGAAGTTGTATAAGATGCAGCTGGACAATGCGCAGAAGGAAATTCTGCGCGCACAAGACGTACTCAGGGCTATCGAGGCTCAGCGCGATGAAGCCGAAGCTGCGGCTGTCTCTGCTCGTTCAAAGGCGCGTCGGTTGAACGAGGAGCGCCTCATAGAGTTGGCTCGAGAGGAGGGTCGTCGATTGGGTTTCGAAGAGGGTGTTCGCCGAGGCAGGAGAATGGGTTACAGGGAAGCCTATGAATCCGGAGTCGACGATGGACGTGACGACGTGCGTGAAGTGGCTACCGCCATGGTGGACCGCTTACTCGAGGGCCGCGATGAACCAGAACAAATCGAGGTCCTAGAGGAGCCAACCCCTATCCCACCACCCTCTATTTCGAGAACTCCTCCGGAAGTACACCGCATCGAAACCTCAGTCAACTCATCGCTGGAAAATCAGCATCACAGCTCCCGCAGCAGGCGAGATTCAGATAGCGCCAGCAGGACTACTCAGAGGCGCCCGCCTGAGCCGGTGATCCCTTCCGCCTCGTCAGTGGTGGAACCACGAATGATTCCTTCTGCGCTCATACCCACAATACCCAGCCAGACGTCCCTATCCCAATCGGGACCTCAACCGTGGCCACATCCTCCTACCGGCCCGCCGTTCAGTAGACCTACTTCCGTTCCGAACTCGTCGTCCGTGCGCCTCCCCGAAAACCATGTCCCTCCAGACGGTTATATCCCAACCGCTGATTCCAACCATCATATATCTCTTCCACCTCCTCATGAATTACAACGCACCATACCTTCTCCAACGCCTTCTCAACGAACTTTGGGACCGACCCATGAGAGAGGCAGGAACCGCGATTACATGTATGATAACTTCCCTCCTCAGCGTCGAGGTTCTCCTGATGATTCCCTGGCCTCTGGGAAACAATCTGCCGCGTCGACTATTTCTCAGCTTGATATAGTTGGTTTACCGAGCAGTGCAAGACATCGAGATCGTCCTCAGGGTTTGAGCGTCATCCACGAAGACGCAAGCACGCGGTCGGAGCGTATGACAGATTATTCGCAGACGATAGCATCCACTCCTCAGGCAGGGCAGAACGGATTCCCGGACATGAGAAGTAGCGAAACATTGCGTCGGGACAGGAAAGCGAAGCAGCGACTTGCAGACGAACTACGATATTCTGACCCTGAGGCGCCCGAGCAATGGAGACGGCAGTCCGAGAGTGTACGTGTCTAGTACTCTAATCCATTCACCGACTGACTTGTATACTCCATTTGCCAACCCTAGTCCCGCTCTCAACAACTACCCAACGGTGGGCCCCCAAGACACCTCCCACCTCATATCACAGTGCCAACGCCACTATCCCCTCCGAGAGTCCTACAGCAACCGGATCTGCGGCACCGACGGACAACTTCTGAACGTCAGGGTCGCCCAGAGACGCGGAGTGAACACAGAGATCAACGTAGACTGTCGTCAGATAGTTCCGTCCCTGAAATCAACATCGAGCCACCGGTAGCTATCTCATTCTGTCCTTTTTTGGATCTCAACTGACGTTAATTGGATGAAAATGGTAGTCAGGGCCGCCGTCTGATGCTCCATCGAGGGGACATGGAAACGTTCTTGCCAATAATAACTTGCTAAGTCCCGAGCATGCCAACCTCCCTCTACCGGTTCCTGCGCTCTCAGGAACTGACGGTCGCAGTTCGCCGGTCATACCCACTGTCCCGAATTACTCGGCGACTCCTCAACCCAACTTGGCAGGGCACATCTATGCTGCTTCGCCAGATGGGCAGGTTCCCCCGGGTTTCGTCCCATCACCAACTACCAATGGCTCTTCTCAGGGCCCAGTGATACCCCAACGTACAGGCGGTGGCGCCCCGCCTCAGCACCATACTCCATACAAATCGTCGTCTGACAGAGAGACTGGGCGATCAAGGAGTCCTAGTATACCATTCTACGCGACCTCCCCAGTGCCTGCTGGAGTCTCGTACCCTGCGCCTCCCATATCTCGGTCCGCTACATTCAGCGCGGGCTCCTATGCCCAAAGCGCCGGCAGCAATCCCTCGATCACGTCTGAGGGACGGCGCAGGCGTAATAGCCTAAGCGCGAGTGCTGGGATGACACCCGCTTCCAGGGGCAGACCGATACAGACGGCAGGCAGCGCTGACAGCGGTCGTGATTCCCGCGTTTCTAGGCGGCAGTCGAATGCCTCTTTAGCATCCCAGCAGTCGCGACCATACTCCCGGTATGATCCGAACGTGTACAACGATCCTGCGTACCTTGCCAGCAACGACTCGCTTGTGGACTCTGTCACGGGCGCGAACACGGTCGCAAATGGGGGTGGTGGGCCGGTTAGGCCGGTGCGTGTGCAAGGATCACCTGCGTACATGTATGCACCTCTGCGGCCGAACGAATAAGCCAGAAAATAATGTGTATTCCCTTCCTTTTTCTTTCATTCTTTTTTGCTGCTGTTGTTGTTTCAGTGTTGAGTTATTCGATATGTTCCGTGTTGTAGTGATCACATGTATTCACCACCGATCTTTTGTACGTCAAAGTCGCCATAGACAATTTGCCTCGCACCATGTACGACAGGGAGCGTGGGTAATGCTGCGCTGGCGATGGGAGAATGTCGCCTTCGAGATGGACAGATAGGAGAGCCGTGACAAAACCCCGCAGATTCAAGCAGTTGCCGATCACCCCTTGTTCTCGTCGGGCGGTATCGGCACAGGAACGTCATGTACAAACGTCGTCATATGGAGGAGAGATAAGAGGGAATGACTCACGAGATCTCGCCTATCGTATACCTGAAGCCCCCACAGGTTATCCACACCTCAGATTGAACCCACGGATTAACGTATGGTCGATAGTAGCTGTAAGCTTGGTGGGAGTCAGGGTGGGGATGATTCGAGAATACGATCGTGCTTTTGTTCAAGTCGACCGGTCTCCGTCGATGAGGGGACACCTGGTGGCTCGACAATAATCTCAGGACCTCAGGCCTCAGGATATCTGAATTGCGTGCACGAGCGTCGAACTCGCAACCGTCGATGTGGAACGACCCAAACGTTCGGTGCCTCGAGGGACCTGGGACCTCGTACCGATCGGTCGGGTCAAAGAAGAAGAAAGGGAAAAGGAGGCGCGAAGCATCGTTTTTCGCCAGGGGAGTCGCCGAGCGATGTCGAAAAACGTTCACGTTGATCAACGTTTCGTTTTGGGCGTTGGCAAATTTTCAATGTACTTTCATTCAGTGCGGTTCCGAGGTCTAAGTCCAAGTCTGGGTGGGTATCCAAGAATTTGCAATGCCAATATCACAGGATAATATGATACGGGGTCTATTTGTCCTGACAGTATGACAGCGACTCGGGGGCACAGAAAGGCACCTGGCGTGGACGTTTTTTCAAAATCAGGCTGCGCCCGGGAACTTGTCAGGGGACCCCTTTCGCCATTTCGAATAGCGGTTGCCTGGCTTCGAAGCCCCGGTATGATCCGCCACCGTGCGCGTCTCGCTCACCGTCTTTGGAAAGTACTTCAATGAGTTGCAGAGCCAGAACAGACCCGGTAAACTTGAGAATGGCACAGTCGAAATGTGTTCGTCGTCTGCTCCTCGTGCAATTTGGGTTCAACGTTCAACGTTCAATATTCGATTTGCGTCTTTTGTACCTCGTTATGCACATGTCTCGGGATTTCATCAACGACAGAATGGGTCGTCATGCATCCTGTGGCCAACTTGTTCCATCCAGGTCTGACCGACGTGACCATCACTGCAACACACGGGTTCCTGGGTTCCTGACCTGAAGACAGACGGGCTTCCACCCGAACATCCCTTGGTTTACGACAGAAGTCAACCTGACGTTGCACGGGTATCGTTGAGAGTGTCGTCAGGTGAGTTATGTATTTCGTGTTCGAAGGGTCGCTGGTAGTCACGGGTGAATCGATGGCTGAGCATCTCCCTACTTACTTCTGTCTCGCGTTCAGGTTGATGCTACGTGGTTAGAATCAAGCTTAGCGTCCAGGAACACGACCTCAAGTTAGATCCGTGCCTCGTCGGTTCCTTCCATAGGTTTCAACTACCCCCTTGTCGAAAAGTTGGGTCGCGTGTTTACAGCGACGGTGAGCTTCGGAAGAGTTACATACCCAACATCCCTTGGCACGGAACCCAGCGACGGTGTACGGATACCGTCGAAAAAGTCATCAGGTGGGTTATCGTTCTGTGTTTGAAGAGTCACGGGTGGTCGCGGATTCGGATAGCACGTTGAGCATCCCGACGTGCTTCGTTTTCGCGTCGATGTTACGTGGTGAGAATCATCGGTCGGATCCGTGTCTCGTCGTACCTTTCTCAGGCCTCAACGTTCAACCCCCCTGGTTGGTAGGTTGGGTCGCATCGACGGTAAGGCTTCGATAGAGTTTCTACGTAGAAACAACTATGTTCGAAGGCGAGGTAAGCGTGCAGCTGTAACTTGGTGAAAGAGACGGATAGCGTCTCTGCCAAACCGACGGGGGACCACGTCCGACCAACTCCTTGTCCAAATACCTCTCACACCGTTAGACTGTCGTACTCATGGTTTCCATCGTCACGCGTCCCTCTACGCCCCGCCGAACGAACGGCCCCCACTCTTCTATCCGTTTTGGTATCACCATTCCGTGATTCTCCGAAGCGCGTTACCCCACCCAGTACCCCCAACCCTACCCAACTTCTCCTCCTCTCTAAAACGCGCCGCATCCCCCGCCTTCCACACTGCATCTGTCTCCAAATCCACTTCCGACAGTGATACGAGATGTTGCCGTCTTCCGAGCCCGAACCACTCGTACGCGACATACCCCACGTAGAGTACGATGTACAGCAGAAGGCTAATGTACGTCGCGATGACGTTCTGACGGGAACATCAGCATGTGAAGTATGAGAGATACATCCGACCCCTAACGAGTAATCGAACACTCACCCCCGCGCTGAACGGCTGCACTTTGACCGCCGAATACCCACCCACGGCAAACAAGAGCGTCCCGAGGACGATCACCCCGATGGGCAGCAACGGAAACAACGGTTGCGTGTACGGCAAATCAGAGGGTGGTCGTCCCTGCGCATTCCACGCCGCCCGAAAACGGAGCGAGATGAGTCCAATAGAGGCCCACACCAGCAACGCAGAGGTCCCAGTCAAGTTGAGCAACCACGTAAAGACAACGCCTTGACCCCATATCGTGGTCAAGAAGGCGAGGAACGATACTACTAGGGACATGCTGCGGCATCGTTATGGTGTGATGTAGTTCTGGGGGTGTTGGGCTGCTCACAACAAAGCGGGGATGGGGACGCCTTTCTTGTTCGCCCACCCAAAGATGCGAGGTGCTTGACCTGTCCTAGCCAACGCGTATAACATTCGAGAACTTCCGTAGAAGGAGGAATTGGTCGCAGACAAGACTGCACTGAGGAGAGCTGCATTGGTAACATGCACGGCGGGCCCAAAGCCCGCCCGTTTGAATATAACAGTCAGCGGAGCTGCTGCTGCATCCGAGTCTACGGATCTGACACATCAACAACCACGAGTAATGCACAAAGTTGGTGAAGCCTAACTATTGGCTGCCCTTAGCAGGGTCGGATCCTGCCAATTGATGCATAACCCAATGGTCAGGATGGTCAGGACATAGAAGAGTACAATTCGGATAAACGTTGCCTTCACCGCGCTCGGAACTGCTTTCCACGGGCGAGCGGACTCACCGGCGGCAACAGCGACCAATTCCACTCCTCCAAAAGAGTACAACGCATACACAAGGGTCTGTGCGAAGTTGGCAAATCCGCCGATGAATGCTTGTCCGTTTTGGAAGTTTGAAAGGCCCTTTTTGAAACGCGCTCAGTCGTGGGGACACCTCGGGGGATAGACACTTACGGGTCCTGGATGACCTTTGATTCCGCCCCAGTCGTAAATGAGGCCAATGAATATGAAGAGGATGATCATTACGACTTTGATGGACGCAAGCCAATACTCTGATTCACCTGTCAAAAGCGTCAAGCCTGCCAGGCAAGCACGATTCTAGAAGATCGTACCATAAATTCGAACATGTATCAGCTGTGTCAAGAATATCGGCGCGATAATGATGAGGGCCCACTGCCAAGGCTTTACGTGAGGCGCCTGAAACTACATGGCATGTTCCGTCAGCACACAAGCGCCCCATTCATCCGGGTAGAATCGTTACTTGTAATATCACGGTGGCCGCTGTCAATTCGCTTGCTGATGGAAATAAAAAGGAAAGGAAAGAACGGATCTTCTGGCAGTAAGCTAGCCTGGATGGGATATACTCACGTATCGATAAGCTCCTAAGATGGAACATGAGTAGCATACAACACAGACGGGACATCACGAACCATTGCAACCAGTAATTCCAACCTATACAAATGAAGTCAATGCTCGAGTTCCCAACTTGAGTAGCCTGAAATTACCTAGTGTAAATCCAAGAGCGGGGGACACAAATCGGCTACCGAACACCGAGAATGCACCAGAGACGGGGAACATGGCAGCCATTTCGCCTCTGGACACAACGAGTCAAAGAATGAACGCGTGGTCACTCTGGGAGTGGCGGGGAAATGGCTTACAATGTGATAACAACGGCATAGATGAAAACACCGACGACGATGTAGGAGAGCAAGGCACTGCCTGGACCGGCGAGTGCAATAGCCTTCAGAATGGACGAGACGTGAATATAAAGGTAAAACCAAAAGCAGGACAACCCTGCTTACCGACCCAGCACTCAAAAAGATGCCTGCCCCGATCGTTCCACCGATGGCTGGACATGTTCCCTATACTAAGAATGATCAGGACTGGTAAAGGCTCGTAGAAACTCACCAATCATCATTAGATGTCGACCTTGCATAGCTCGTTTCGTGTCATTCTCTGGACTTGCGTTTATAGAGAAAATCCGCTGTAAATCGTTTGGGCTCTCGGGCCTTGGAGCTTCTGCAGCGGTAAAATGTTGTCGTTCTTCATCGTAATTTGGGGTCTTTCCTTCCGGTCTGCTTTCTGATGAGGTACTAGTAGTCGCTTCCATGGAAAACATTGGCCAGTGAGCCAAGTCTGTGCATGAACCGAATACGTAAAGGTGGTTGGACGGGAAGCGAAGAAGGAGCGGTCCCACTGGATTCGGTCCTGCCAACAGGGTAAGTATAGATGGCGTCCTTCGCAAAAACGTATGAATAACAAGGATAGTGATTCTGAAGTGGGCTCGGGGGTATGGTAGGTACTAACCTTATTCGACTAGCTGCGTGCGTCCTGTGTACGTACCTCGAAGCTAGTTATGCACGTGGCTCGGGATTTCGACATCAAAACTGAATGGGTCGGAGTCATGCGTTCGACAGCAACCCCGGTTTTTGACTTGAAGAGAGACTTCTGCCCAACATCCCTTGGCCTACGACGGAAGCCAACCCAGCGATGGTGCACATATACCATCGAGAAGGTCGTCAGTCCAGGGTGGGCTTTCGTTTCGCATTCGAACTTTGAAGAGTCGCGGGTAGTCGCAGGTGATGTACACGTTGAGGATCCTGACGCACTTCTGTCTCGCATTCACCGTCGACGCTACGTGGTTCGAACCATCCTTAGCACGGTTCAGGAACACGACTCCGATCTGTGCCTCGTCGGGTTCCCTGCTCAGTTAGTTAGGCCGCGTGTTGACAGCGGACGGTGGAGCTTCTGCATGAGAGCTGTCACTTGGAAGACGATACGAGTGTACAGCTCATGGTCATCTTGAACAGCTGTAACTTACCGAAAAAGACACGAATACATCTACGTCAAGTCAACTGAGGGACCACATCCGACCGACCCTTGTCAAAATTAGATGCCTCTCATACCGTTAGACCGCTGTATTCATGGTTGCCATCGTCACACATTTCTCTGCGTCACCAATCAGTGATCTTCCAAAGTGCATTCCCCCACCGAGTCCCACCAACCCTGCCCAACTCCTCCCTAAACCGCGCCGCATCCCCCACTTTCCACGCCGCATCCGTCTCTAAGTCGACTTCCAACAGTGGTACGAGATGCTGCCGTCTCCCGAGCGTGTACCGCTCATACGCGACGTACCCCACGTAGAGTACGATGTACAGCACGACACCGATGTACGTCGCGACGACGTTCTGATCGGGACAGGAACGTCAGCGTGTGTAGTATAAGAGATACTTCCGACCCAATACTCACCCTCGCACTGAACGGCTGCACCTTGATCGCTGAATACCCCTCTGCGACGAACAAGAGCGTCCCGAGGACGATCACCCCGATGGGCAGCAACGGAAACAACGGTTGCGTGTACGGCAAATCAGAGAGCGGTCGTCCCTGCGCCTTCCACGCCGCCCGAAAACGGAGCGAAATGAGACCGATAGAGCCCCACACCAGCAACGCCGAGATCCCAGTCAAGTTGAGTAACCACGTGAAGACGACACCTTGGCCCCAAATCGTGGTCAAGAAGGCGAGGAACGACACTGCTAGGGACATGCTGCAACAATGTTATCGGGTGATGAGGTCCAGAGTGGTGACGGAGATACTTACAACAATGCGGGGATGGGAACGCCGTTCTTGTTTGCCCACCCAAAGATGCGGGGTGCTTGACCTGTCCTAGCCAATGCGTATAGCATTCGAGAACTTCCATAGAAGGCGGAATTGGTCGCAGACAAGACCGCAGTGAGAAGGACCGCATTGATCACATGCACGGCTGCACCAAAGCCCGCACGCTTGAATATGACAGTCAGCGGAGATGCTGTGACATCCGAGTCTACAGATCAGGGATATCAACAACCGGGGAGAATGCACAAGCGTGGTGAAAGCCTCACTATTAGCTGCCCTTAGCAGGGTTGGATCCTGCCAATTGATGCACAGCCCGATGGTCAGGATGGTCAGGACATAGAAGAGTACAATTCGGATAAACGTTGCCTTCACCGCGCTCGGAACTGCTTTCCACGGGCGAGCGGACTCACCGGCGGCGACAGCGACCAGTTCCACTCCTCCAAAAGAGTAAAACGCGTACACAAACGTCTGTGCAAAGTTGGCAAATCCGCCGATGAATGCTTGTCCGTTTTGGAAGTTTGAAAGGCCCTTTTCGAAACCCGTTCAGCCCTATGACCTCTCGAGTGAGGCAATCACTTACGGGTCCCGGATGACCTTTAATTCCGCCCCAGTCGTAAATGAGGCCAACGAATATGAAGAGGATGATCATTGCGACTTTGATGGACGCGAACCAATACTCTGATTCACCTGTCGAAAGCGTCAAGCTTGCCAAGCAAGCACAACTCGGGAAGATCGTACCGTAGACCCGAACATGTATCAGCTGCATCAAGAATACTGGTGCAATAATCACGAGGGCCCATTGCCAAGGCTGAACTTGAGGTGCCCAGAACTACACAACATGTTCCGTCAGTACACCAACACCCCGTTCGTTCGGGTAGGATCATTACTTGTAATATCACAGCGGCCGCTGTCAACTCGCTCGCTGACGGAAATCGCAGGGAAGGGTCTTCTGACGGCACGCTAACCTGAATGGATGTACTCACGTATCGACAAGCTCCTGTGACGGAACATGAGTCGTATATAACACAGTGAACCGGGTTACCACGTACCATTGCAACCAGTAATTCCAGCCTATCATCCAAACGAACTCAACGCTCGACTTTCCAATTGGGTAGTTTGAAATTACCTAGCGTAAACCCGAGAGCAGGCGAGACAAACCGGCTTCCAAACACCGAGAATGCACCAGAGACGGGGAACATGGCAGCCATTTCACCTCTAGAAACAAAGAGTCAAGAAATGAACATGCGATGCCTCTCCAGGAGCGGCAAGGAAATAGCTTACAGCGTGATGACGACGGTATAGACGAAAACACCGACGACGACATAGGAGAGCAAGGCACTTCCCGGACCAGCAAGTGCAACAGCCTTTGGACATGATGCGCGATGGACGGAGACGTGAACGTAAATGCAAAACCAAGGACAACCCTGCTTACCGACCCAGCACTCAAAAAGATGCCCGTCCCAATCGTTCCGCCGATGGCTGGACACGCCCGCTGTGTTAAGAACGGCCAGCAATGAGACAGGCGAATAGACGCTCACCAATCATCATTAAATGTCGACCCTGCATAGCTCGTTTCGTCCCATTCTCTGAACTTGCATTGGTGGAGAAAATGCCCCGTAAATCGCCTGGTCCCTGCCCTGGACCTTCTTCAGTGGTAGGACGTTGCAGCTCTTCATCGTAATTCGCGACCTTTCCCTCTGTTGTGCTTAATGAAGAAACAGGTCGTCTGGGTTGCACGCCAGGGCTTCCTGGTGAGATACTGGTCGCCGTCATGAAAAAGTTGGCTGGCGAGTTAGGACCGAGCGTAAACCGAACACTAAATAGAAGCGGCTGGTCAAAGAGCGGGGATCATGAGGAGTTATTCGCCATTTAGCAAGTTGCATGCCATCTTGCGCAATTCCGGGATCAATCCATAGCCGGTCTCTAGGGACAAGCAGAAGCAGATCGTTTCAGCTTTCCGACGTCTCCATGTACTTGATGGGCTATAAAGGAGAGACTCTAATATCTAGTTGGAATACAGTTACAAATTTGGTCCTGCCAACAGGGTATAGACGGCGTCCGTCGCAAAACGTATCGGTAAGAGACAGCGATTCTGAAAGTGGACTCGGGGATATGGTACACCAACGGACTATTAAGCGATTATAAAGTGTTTAATATTCCAGTTGTGGAAGAGAGAAGGGAAGACGATATAACATGTTCATGGAGGGCGTAGGTGTAGAATGGGTGAAGCGTATGCTGATTAGTTACGGGGATGGAAGTAGAGCTTGCACTCCATGGCGGCCGGGAAGATGACCTAGGGGAGTTTCCTGAGTACAAGTCCACTGGCCAAGCAAGCAAACTCACGAAGGCATCCTTGATCTCCATACTCTTCTCGTTGGTTTCCGGGGGAGCCGTGATATTAAAGTTCCTAACTAGTGCTGCGAGCGTGATTCTCAGCATCATATAAGCCAAGTTCATCCCTCCACACTGGCGGCTTCCTGTCCCGAACGGCATCAGGTATTGCGCCATCTTCTCGGTGGCGTCTGGTCCCTGGAGCCAACGTTCGGGGATGAAGCTATTTGGAGAAGGAAAGATGGCGGGATCACGGTGCATCGACCAGCTTTGCGTAGCAACTACCGTTCCGGGAGGTAGGGCATAACCCATTAAATCAAAGGATTCATCCAAAGATCCGTTCTGAGAAATCGATGATGGGACAACTCGCTCTAGGCCGCTGGGCGTCGCAGTATAGAATCGGAGACCTAGGTGAATTGAGCTCCCTGGTGGTCAACATATGTAGCCAAGGAGATGCATTACCTTCTTTGATAAACGCATTCAAGTACGGGAGCTTCTGCAGCACAGCCGAGTCCGGCACGACACGGCAATCGGGCATGGCTTGGTCAAGCTCCGCTTGTAACTTGCTGACAATGTCCTGCCTACGGGTCAACTCCCAGAAAAAGTACGACAGTGAATTCGAAGTAGTATCAGAACCCGCGATCCTTCAAATAACAATTAGACTCTCCATTGCGGAGGTAGCTTTAAAGGGAGAACGTACATGTGACCCATCAATTCCGAAATGATATCGTGGTCCGGCATCCGTTGGTGGGGCGAATACTTGTATTCAAGGAGGCGCTGCAGCAGAGTAAGTCTCTCTGCATCTGATGTTTCCCCCACGTCTCCCTTGGCGCGCGTCTCGTACACGCGGGCGCCGACAAACTAAAGGAGTTTCTGAATCAAGACTGGAGACGATGACTCAACTAGCAGTAGACACAAACCTCGCCAATGATTTTATCTGAGTCGCAAATCTGGCGCCATCGCCGGTTTGGAATGCGGCAAACCAAGTTCCATAAAGCAGCTGGCATGGTACTTCGCTGGAAGTGAACAAGTCAGCTCTGTACGACGGGAGCTTCGAAGCTGAACCTACAACGATTCCTCTCTTTGGGAAGTCGGATATCGCAGTCGCGATCGGATCCATTCCGCCGAGGATCCATTTACTAAGCGCGCCTTGGCGATAGCCGTGAGAGGATGAAATGATGACATCAACCATGAAGTGGCGGAACAAGGCGAGGCACTCCAAGGGATATTTACCGCCGATATGCTCGAGGGCCTAGGCCATATTGAGATGCGAGAAAGGTAGAATGACCGACACCTACATTGACAAGTTCCAGGACATGGTCATGGGCGTCCACTTGGAAGAGAGCGAGGTTCGCCGGTGTATAGTGCTGCGCATACCCCTTGCGCCGCACCGCATGGCCGATATGATCGAGGGTGGTCATTCTGCGATCAAATAAGTACAAGTACACAATGATTAAGGAGAGTTATAATTACGCATGGTTGTTCTCGTTCCTATTAAGGGAGTCAGATCGAGCAAAGGTAATGAACGGGCGACACACGTAAGGAAACTCTTGTAAAACTTGCTCTTGTCGAATTTGTGAATGGAGTAGACGCTTCGCGTTGATGTGATGTCCTTGAATATCACCTTGTTGGGACCGACACGCACAACTGGGCCGTATTCCTCAAAAAGGCGGTGGTTGGTCTTGCATTGTTGGAGGCGGAGAACGTGTGTAGTCATCCAGAAATCGGAGACGGCCGCGTACCAGGGGCCGGGTATCGCGCTCAGGGGAGAGAAGAAGAGCTGGTATATCGCGCTAGCGAGGGCGTAGAAGACGACGAGGGAGACGAGGACAAGGACGATGTTGTGGGGTATCCAAGAGAGGGAGAGCGCGGAGAGGGATCTCGCTGATTCCATAGTGATGAGAGGGCAGCCGGTGATAAAGAGAAGGGGGGACAGGTGGACCAACTTTTATACGCATCTCCTCGGAGGTGTGACAAAAACATATCATAACAACCGTCACAAGTAAAGATTCCACCCGCCAAACATTCGACCGGACGTAGCGTGCAGACCACGCAAAAGTTGATCGACTTTCCCGATCGGGATGTTGCTATATAGCCGTGACACACGGTGACTTTAGGCACTGCGGATGGTATTTCACTCGACGCCGCTCTAGACTGTAATGCCACCGACCTATCGTCGAAGTCAGTCCGTTCTGCTTGGAAAAGGCACATTATATGTCCACATGGCACTGCGGGGGAACGACTGCACTCCCAGATTGTCTATATTCGAGCGCACTGTAAGTTCGTTCAGGGTAAATCAGCATAGAATATGTCGAATCACCACAGGAATGCTGACTGACCGGTGACCACCCCAAAAAGGCGGCGTTTATGAAGCGCCGTCCTTCAGCAAGGCACCGGGTTCCTTGATCGATTTTCAGAACCGAAAAAGGGACGAGGTTCCTTTGGAAACAGAACCGACTGCAACTCCAGATCATGACTCGTGAGTCGTGAGATTCTGCACAATAAAGACGACACATCCGACCAAGAAAAAGAAACGTCCAGCGACGGAAGGCGATTCATGGCAACGAAGGTATGTAAAATTGAGGGTGTGGCGGACGCCGCAGAGTGAGGCGATAATGGACGCAGCAAAAAGCAGATCCGTGGTCGAAAACAACACCAGCTGAGATCGACCAAGTTTCGCGGAGGAATTTTCTGCCCGTCACGTGACAATTGGACCCATTGTTGTGGATACTCTTCCTCGCTTCGACGAATGGGGAAATGCCAGACTCCCTTGGCCATATGAACCATACACTTCTGTTAGGCTCATGTTGAGGCGCAGCAGTCTCAGGAAGATTCCAGCGGCCAACTCATTTGATCGGGAATCCTCAGCGCGGCGATTCTACAGCTTGCGCTGAGCTTGAAATTTACGATTCGGTGCCCTCGGCCGATCCCTCCATCTCTGTTCATCGCCGCGCTCGACTTTGCTCCGCTTTACTACGCTCGTCCATCTCCATGATCCACCGTACTACACAAACATGGCATGTCGTTGTCTGCTCATCATCTGATCGTCGAGTGCGTACACCTTTGGCAACTTTCGGTCGCTGCGCAGCATCACTGGCCTCTTCGTAACAAAATGCAGAGGTCGCCAAGTATAATACCGATCACACGTACATGGAAGTAGGACAGCACCGGATCTGCCTCATTTTTGAGTCGTTTCTCGATAAACGGCAACACTACCGAAAGGTGATATCATCTTGCCGCAACTCAATCGACCTCAGTAGTCTTACCCGCACCCGTTATCTACACCGTCGTTCGCCTCGTGTAGTTTCATCGCCATGATGCGACCCCAACTTCCTTTTCCAAGTAAACGACTTGCTCGATTACTCGACCATTATCCAATTGGTCACAGTGGCGTCATTTACATCTGTCCGTTATCCAAATTACATACCCCTGCTCGAAATCTCGTCAAAAACGCCACCCAGGCTCCAACACGGAGGGCGCATACTGTCTCCTCGGAAAAAATACGATGAAATAACCTTTGAACTAACGCCAGCATCTGATCAGATCCATGCCACAAGTACCGACTGCCACGGCTCGAGTCGGAAGCCGACTTACACGTGAGTCTCTTTGCCGTACAGAGGCCTAAGCCTCAGTACCAACAGTAGCGCGTGAAACAAGTCTCACATACGCCACTCCTCGTCTCATTTGCTCTGTACCGTGCACGGTCAACAACAGCGCATGCCAGGCAAGCCGGCCATTCGGGGTCGCTTGTCACACTCGAGTTTGCAGGGTAGCCCTGCGTAGCAATGTCAAATGTCTGGTCGAGCATCGCCTGAATCTGTGAAGAACTGTAGGAGACTTGGAGAGTACTCGTGTTCGTCACAGGTGCTTCGCCATTGTCGGGGGGACCGCCGTTCGCGAGGTAGATTAAGAGAGGTGTAGTTGCGTTCGCACTCGTGACATCGCATCCAAAGAACGTAGGTCTCGTAGTGAGATTCTGTGAAGTAAAGTCCGAAGCAGACGTTGGTACGGGAGGGAACGAGTATGCTGATGAGAGCAACATGGCCCGATCTTGTGAAGCCTGACATCCGGTTGTCAGCACTAACAACCAGCACATGCAGTGGACACTCACGATCAGTGCGCTGCCATCAGCGAAATTGTTCTCATCGGAGCTCTGTCACACGTCAGGTTACTAGGGACCAGCAAGCTGGCATTGCACCACGACTCACAGCATCAATCGCCAAGATGGTGTCCACGCCGCGAGCTGTCACGAGCAAGGGCTGAAGCGGGATGTTTTCTCCGTCCTCGCCGCCGTCCACAAGACTCAGATCCGTCTGGTTGGACGATATAAATGTATTCGGTGCAACGCCGTAGAACGGGTTCGGCCACGATGCAACATCAAGCGAGATGCCTGGTTCCGGGAGAAGCCCGTTGAGCAACGAGAGCACGTCTTGGAAGACAGACGGCAAGGAGCTCTGGTATTCGCCGTTAGCGGAATCGGCGGGCGGCAAGCGCTCGACGGTCAACGCACGGTAAAGTTGAGCTCGTTAAACAGCTCAGACGAAGACCCAGCCACGAACGCGGACTGGTCATACCCGGTCATGCAAACGCTGTTGTTCGTCGTTCCCAAGTACTGCGTCGGCGCGAACGCGGCCAACATCGGGTCAAAGGAACCCGTCTCATCTGTGTACCCCGTTAGTGACAACTTTTATGGAAGAATCCGTCATTCAGAATACTGACAAACATTGAACTCGAATATAGGGTTGGAGATTGGTATGTCGTCCCCAGATAACTCCTCAGAGGTATTTTGGTTCGACGCAAGGAGGTCTGTAGTGATAATCGGGAATGGTATCGCGTACGTTTGGAACGCTTCACTAACAGTGGTGTGTTAATACATTGACAGCTCCCTGTCCATATTTTACCGCTCACATTTTGGCAACCGACGACCACAAAACACCCGCGCCGTGCGTATAAGATTCGTCGAAGAAATTGGACGAGAACGTGCCATTGGTGAAATGCCTCGCCAACGCACGCGACCAATAGTCGGCAAACGTCACCACGAAACCAGCGTTGTACTTTCCCTCCAGTTCCTCGGCGAGATCGAACAGGTACTCAGCGTCGATGAAGGGATTGTCACTTGGCGCGTAGAGGCTGTAGTCGGCGTTCCACCCGCCCCACGTGTTGTTGGCGGCGGGTGTGCCCGAGTATCCGAAGATGAGGTCTTGCGTTGTCGGGAAGTTGGCTTGTGCGAGGGACGTCACGAGCCATGCTCCTCCCGACAATCCCGACAAGTAGGTTGCTGATTGGAGCAGTCCGCCTAACCCTGCACTGTTCGAGGAGGAGTTCCTCCCGTCCAACGCATTCAGTATGCCTGCGCCAAAAATCGCCGCCCGATAACCTCCTCCGCTCGTTGCAATGCCAAAGTTGGGGGTCTCGGAGCTAGACCCATTCAGGATACTAGACACATACGAGGGAAGAATGACATTGGTGGCCTCGACGTTGGAAAGGTATGTTTTCCAGGACGACGGGAGAACTTGCGATTGGCGAGCATGGACGTACGCTGCTTCCGAAGCGGAGAGAGATTGGCTTCCAGGAGAGCCCGCCATTCGGACGAGGGAGAAGCCCTGCGGGCAGGTTTCTGTCACTGGGGTCCACGCCTGCGAGGCCACGCCCTGCGCTGCGACTAGCCATGTCTGTGATGATAGCAGACAAAGCCAGGTGGGGACGCTGACTTTCAAAATGCGCAACATCACGTCCGCAACCAGGGACGACAAAAAAGGGGATGAAAAAGTATCGGGTTCTTGGTTTTCTGTTTCATCCGCATGGATTTATATGCTCGGATCGTCCACGGATGAAGAAACTATTGGTCACTTAGAACAAACGTGGGTCGTATACAAAAATACAGGTGCCTCAATCCTGAAATCAGCTGGCTTGTTCCACAAAAAACATCAAGACTTGAATGGAGGGCGAGCACAATGTGACGTACCCGGGATCACGATGTGTCAGGGAGCGCGACCAATTACCGCGAGTGAGACTTAGTCCGGGGCGGCTGGTCGAGAACTACCAAGTGACAACCCATGTGGTCTGTCAGACAGGATCCAGGCGTCGCCCGTAGCAACGCGACCCATATATAAGCTATCTGTACAAGCATGCATCACATGAGCAAGGATCTTCTCACAAAACAAAGTCATGACAAACCTGCGTGGTGCATGAATACATGCTTTGCACGGCAACGGTGTTATATTTGACGACTGCTACCGACATCCCGACCCAAGAGAACTTCTTTGGGGTTACTCTCGAGAGGTGGTCACTGGCATCACGTTCGTCACCGTCGTTGCTGCGCATTACATCCGACGCGATAGTCAGATGACGTTGGGAGCATTCTGAAGGCGGAGTATTCGTAGCCGGAGCCGAGATTCACTCATGTGTGGAGTGGGACGAGAGGAAAGACCCATGCACGAGTGGCGCGTCAGGTGAATGGGCCCTTGTCTCCAGAACAGACCTCGGTTCGCCCTATACGCGTGTGACGTCTTAGTGGATCACAGTCAGCGATGCGACCACTTCGGAAGTTCAGTATGGCATATTCCAGGTGAAGTCGGTAGCTACCGCCGAAAACGGTGGATGTCGCACTGAAAGATGAGGACCTTGAACACATTCACTTGCTGCATGAACATCCAGAACACTGACCTGACGCCTGTCCGAGACGCTCCTCCGAATGCACCAACGACTGTGAGCATTCAGTGCAAGTTGAGGTTACCCAAAACGAAACTCGGGCTCGGAGCTATATAACATTGGCCTGCATAAACTAGAGTCATCCGACATTGAAAAGTTCGGGTGAACCTACAGTCTGAATCCGCAGCTTCCATCCACCCCTCCAGTGATCAAACGGATGCCCAACGTCCATGGAACGTCGAGCTATTGATGCCTAAGCGTAATCAAATGCTGACGCGCCTACCGTCGATGAAGTATGATGAAGTACCCACCATCAGCCCGATGGTGATCGTGCTGGGTGCATCCTCCGCTAAACGAGACCACAACGAATTCGACATGTGCTCACGCGGATGAAGCGCATCGTGATTCGTGGAGGATGCGACGTGCCAGGTCAGTGCTTCGAACCGTATACGGCGGAAATAGAGCCTGGTAGCCTCGTGTCTCGACGCAGGCCGACTACGACGATCGACAAAAGCAAAAAGCTTCGACAAAGATTAGTACAGAACCAAGAATCCATGTTGAACGTTCAAACATGGGGGGTCAGTAACCATGGAGCCTTCAGCGATTACTTTGAACACAAGTTTCCACTGGCGTCCGAGTTAGCACATTCACAACACTAACAGTGATTAGATCAACTTGAATGCCCGACCACACTAGTTTTCACATTGTGGTGTACGGTTCGGGTGTGAAGGTGAATGCATGTTGACACAATCAAGTTTTGTTCGGGTAAACAAGTTACCCGGCTACCGGCGGGCATATCCACGGCGAGTGACGCTCAGGCTACCAGAGTCTACCATCACATCAAATCGATACTAACGACCGCCACAACCAGGTTTCGAAACACCCATTTTACATGTCGACCATTGAAATATTGATAGCCTCTCTGCCTCCCAGCCCCAGAACCGCGTAAAATAGCTCTCGCATACCGTTGCTCTTGCGCTTGCAAGACAAATTCGGAGTCTGTTCTCATGCGATGACAAATGTGATTTTGTCGAGCAGGGGGACCACCATTCGCGGGATATATTACATGAGTGTATTTGTGTTTCAAGCTGTTCTCGTCCCGGTACACCCAAAGAACGTCGTGCGCGACTCACGATGAGCTGGTTGGCTTGGAAGCAGGTTAGTACTGGATCTACCCCGTCGCGTCGTTTCGGGATAAACGGCAACGCTACCCAGGAATGGTCACCGAGATCATTCAAACACCGCGGGTGCAACTCAACCACTTTGGTAGTCTTACCTATACCTGTTATCTGCATACCGTCTTTTTGCCTCGTGTAGTTTCATCACCATGATATGATCGGGCTTCCATTTTCAAGCAAACAACTTACTACACTACTCGATCGTTATACCAATTGGTCACAGTGGCGTCATTTACACTTGTCTGCTATCCAAATTACCTATACACAAAATCTCATCAAAAACGCCACCTGGTTCCTCTGAGGGCAATACGAAGGGTGCGTACTCTGTCTCCTCGGAAAAAAATGTGATGAAATAACCTTTGAACTAACACCAACATCTGATCAGATCCATGCCACAAGTACCGACTACCACGGCTCGAGTCAGAAGCCGACTTACACGTGAACCGCTGACGGCCTCGAACCCTAAACCTCACTACCAACAGTAACGTGCGAAACAAGTCTCGCAAACGCCACTTCTCGTCTCATTTGCTCTGTAACGTGCACGGTCAACGACCGCGCATGCCAGGCAAGCTGGCCATTCGGGGTCGGTTTTCACAGTGGAGTTCGGAGGGTAGCCCTGTGTGGCGATGTCGAATGTCTGAGCGAGCATTGCCTGAATTTGTGAAGAACTGTAGGAGACTTGGAGCGTGCTCGTGTTCGTCACAGGTTTTTCGCCGTTGTCAGGAGGGCCGCCGTTCGCGAGATATATCAAGAGAGGCGTGGTCTCGTTTGCACTCGTGACATTGCACCCAAAGAACGTAGGCCTCGTAGTGAGTTTCGGTAAAGTGAATTCCGAAGTAGACGTTGGCACTGGGGGGAACGAGTACGCTGATGAGAGTAACGTGGCCCGATCTTGTGAATTCTGATAACTGGTTGTCAGCACTTACCACCGACGCATGAAATGGACACTGACGATCAACGCGCTGCCATCGGCGAAATTGTTGACATTAGAACTCTGTAATGCGTCAGGTTACTAGAGACTAGTAGCTGGTGTTACAGCGTGACTCACAACATCAATTGCTAAGATGGTGCCGACGGCGCGGGCTTTCACGAGCAAGGGCTGAAGTGGAATGTTTTCCCCATCTTCCCCACCGTCCACAAGCCTTAGGTCCTTCTGGTTGGATGATACAAACGTTTCCGACGCGACGCCGTAGAACGGATTCGGCCACGATGCAATATCAAGTTCAATACCTGGTTCGGGCAGGAGGTCGTCGATCAACGAAGTTACGTCTCGGAAGACAGACGGTAAGGAGTTCTATACTTTGTCAATCAATGGACGCTGACGATCAACGGTGAACATACGGTGAAGTTGAGCTCATTGAACAGCTCAGACGAAGACCCAGCTATGAACGCCGACTAGTCGTAGTTGGTGATGCAAACACTATTGTTAGTCGTGCCCAAGTACTTCGTTGGCGCGAACGCGGACAACATCGGATCAAGGGAGCCCATCTCGTCTGTGTATTTTATCTTGTTAGTGACAAATCTCATGAACGAACCTGCTATACTGACAAACGTTGAACTCGAATATAGGGTTGGAGATCGGTATGTCTTCCCCAGACAGCTCTTGCGACGTATTTTGATTCGGCGAAGAGAGATCTGTAATTACAATTGGGAATGGTATCGCGTATGTCTGGAATTCTTTACTAACGGTGGTATGAGAAAATGGTCAGCTTGCCTATCTCTCGGCGACTGTACTCTGCCACTCACGTTTCGGCGACCGATGACCACAAAACCCCCGCACCGTGGGTATAGGATTCGTCGAAGAAATTCGACGAGAATGTGCCATTGGTGAAATGCCTCGCCAATGCACGCGACCAATAGTCGGCAAACGTCACAGCATATTTAGCGTCGTACTTTCCCTCCAGCTCCTGAGCTAGATGCAAAAGGTAGTCGGCATCAGTGAAGGGATTGTCGCTCGGCGCGTAGAGGCTATAACCGGCATTCCATCCGTCCCACGCGTTGTTAGCGGCAGAAGTGCCCGGGTATCCAAAGATGAGTTCCTGCGTCGTCGGGAAGTTGGCTTGTGCGAGTGACGTCACAAACCACGCTCCTCCCGACAACCCTGACAAGTAGGATGCCGTTTGGAGCAATCCGCCTAACCCGGCTTTGTTTGAAGAGGAGTTCCTCCCGTCTAACGCGTTCAGTACGCCTGCACCAAAAATCGCCGCCCGATAACCTCCTCCACTTGTGGCGATGCCGAAGTTGGGAGTCTCGGAGCTGGACCCATTCAGGATGCTAGACACGTACGAAGGCAGAGTGACCTTGGTGGCCTCGACGTTGGCAAGGTACGTTTTCCAGGCCGCCGGGAGAACTTGCGTTTGACGGGTATGAACATACGCTGCTTCGGAGGTAGAAAGGGATTGGTTTCCAGGTGAGCCCGCCATACGGACAAGGGAGAAGCCCTGCGGGCAGGCTCCTGTCACTGGGGTCCACGCCTTCGAGGGAACACTCTGTGCGGCGACCGGCAACAAGGACAGACAAAGGCGGGTGGCGGCGCTGACTGTGAAAATCCGCATCATCATGTTCGTCAAGGAGGGAGTCGACGATGAAAGCGAAGATGTAGTGATTCGCTGCTTATTCTTAATTTCACAAGGATCGTCCGCATGAATTTATAAGTTCTGGGTCCCCATGGATGAGAAGTTAATGGTCAGTTCGAGCAAATGTAGGCTGTATAAAAACATCAGCATCAATCCTGAAATCAGCTGGCCTGTTCTACAAAAAACATCAAGACTTGAGTGAAAGGTGAGCACAATGTGACGTACCTGAGATCACAATGCATCAGGGGGTGCAACCAATTAGCGCGAGCGAGACGTAGCCCGAGGCGGCCGGTCGAGCACCACCGAGCGGCAACCCATGTGGTCTCTCAGACAGCATCTAGCCATCACCCATAGTAACGTCACCCAAATATAAGCTACATATACAAGTGTGCGTCACATGAGTCGCAGACTTCTCACAGACGATGACTTGGCGAACCTGCGTGATACGTGGGTACTTGAGTGCCGGCTTGGTGTTATATTTGACGATAGCTACCAACATCCCGACCCAAGAAGACTCCATTCGGATTACTCTCGGCAGGCTCTGGTCCTCAACGCCGTTGTTACGCATTCAATGTATCCGACGGTCGGATGATGTTGGGATATTTCAAGTTCAATTTGTAGCCTCCAAAATTCCGCCCAAGTGTGATGGAGCGAGAGAGGCAACCACACGCGAGTGACGCGTGTGAATGCAAGTGGGCCGTTGTGTTCAAACCAGACTCTGGTTTGAAATACCTACCATGTGGGTTTGAAGCGAACTATAGTCAGCGACGCGCAAGTAAGGCCACCATGCATGGTCACGGGTGCCGCCGAAAGCGGTCACAAAGACGAACTTCCAAATTGAACACATTCGAAATGCTGCATGAACTTCTTGAGTGTACTGCGCTGATGGGCCAACTTGTGGGTATACCCGTCCCTGCAAGTAGTTGAACCGAGGATATCGCCGTGAGCTTGCCCGGGCGTTGCCAGGATCATTTCCCAGGTCACTCGAACCAAACTCAGACGGCTTCCAACAGGCAGCACTTGTATTGAAGGTACTGTACAACAAGGTAAGGATTGGCGCGTTCGTCGCTAAGATATTGGGCTCAGCGTTCTGAACTACTTTATAGTATCTCTAGACGAATCGAACGGCACGTTGTAACTTGTTCAGATCCACATCCACGAAATTTTTGGAAAGCCTGGCAACTCATTACGACCCAGTACATCGCCTTCACATTCTTCTTTGGTGGGTTAGAAAGAGTGACCTAAAGCCCGTAAGTCGGTGTCTATCGTCGTGATGCAAACGCTGAGGCCAGAGTATCAGTCCTGCCCGATATGGCCGCCGACCCGGAGAAACAGCCTTCTATCGACAGAGAAGCCGACATGCACACATTGTCGATTCAGTGCAACTCCCGCAATCGAAGGAGCACCCTGTCTCCCATTCCTCGTCTTCCACCTGAATTGCTCGCAACCATATTTGTCCATTGCGCCCTTATACATCACATCAACTCTAACGCTCTCCGTCGAAATGTTCCTACTTGGGTCAACGTATCGTATGTTTGCCGTTACTGGCGCGATGTGGCTCTAGATTGCCCGGCACTTTGGAGCTATCATTTCGTGGTGTCGCTACGCTGGACAAAAGAGCTACTGGCTAGATCAAAACAGGCTTCATTGAACATATATCTCGAATTTGAATACGGAAAAATCGATACCTGGTGGTTGAGTCCCGTGGAGGAATTGGTGAAGCACGCAGAGCGTTTTGAAGATCTTACCCTGCACCTTCGGGACTCGAACAGCTATCATGTTCTCTCCATGCTCTCCGCGCGTGCTCCACGCCTGCAGAATCTGCGAATTTCAGCGCCGGGCTTTCAATCCGAACAGCCCTTCCTGCCCTTTCAAGGAGACACGCCGGTCCTCCGTACACTCAACCTCTCTGATTGTCCAGTGTCGTGGCATTCGTTCAGGCTCAGTTCTTTGACAATCCTCGACCTCTTCCGTCTGCCTGATCGGATCAAGCAAAATATGGCAGACTTTCTAGCCACGCTGAGGAGTACGCAAAACATAACAGAACTATATCTCGATCGCGTTCTTGCTAGTGCCTCTGGTTTTCTATCTAGCGCGGCGTTCCATACTTTCCAGGAATTTAGCTTGCCCCATCTTTCTCGCCTCGTAATCGAAGCCCCATTAACAGCGGTTATTGCACTGTTGTCTTGCGTCAACATTCCGTTGGACGCAGAAGCCCGGATAGAATGCTTTTTCGAACGGGGTGCTTCCCTTGATCATTACACCCTGCTGGCTTCGCTCCTTGCACAAAGATTCGCTACGTCAGAAGACCAGGGGTCGTCCAGCCCAATAATTCGATCATTGGTTATGAGTTTCTGGAGAGGGAGGACGGCGACCCTTCTGTTTAGTTCGTGGGAGCGCGATTGCGACGGCTTCACTTCGGCAATGGCACAGGGCACGTACTGGGGTTGCAACATTCCTCTCGAAATCACCATTGAGTGGGCCGGATCAAGGATAATGATCGAGCAAATCATAGGCAACATCTGTTGTGACATACCCTTGACGAACGTTCAGACCGTTCACGTCGCCTGCCCCCCATTCTCGCCGACCTTTTGGAGAAAGACGTTGGGACATCTTCAAGATGTACGGTACCTCAAACTGAGCGATGGCGAGATGCCTGACCTGGCTTCTGTCTTGCAAGTCTCTGTCACTGCTTACGAGGGCGAGGGAGATCATGACGGACAGGCTTACACAGTGGCACCGGCCCTGGAGGAGTTGGAGCTTGAAGAAATCAAGTTCTTCTTGGAAGACGTCTCCGAGCGCGGCGTTAGCCAACGCAGTCTCTTTGATGCGCTCTCCACTCGCGGTGTTCCCGGAGGTCGCCTCACCATAACTCGATGTTCGATGGATGGATTGCGTACATTGGACACGATTCGGTCGTGGGATGACATCATTAACATCCCAGTTGTTGATGTCGAGGCTTTCTTGCATTCCTACGAGGCTACGGACGATTGAACCACGTGACAGTGCGTGGAACCGTGAACTTGAAGGGTGATTGACTCGATTCCTACTCTGGAACTTTGGAGAAACTCGAGAGGGAGAACGTTACACGCATCAATAAAGTAATTACACAATCTCAATGGATTGCTAGTTCCGTTGATGTGTACCTCAGTGTAACATGCCTAACGATACGAGGTATGATCATGAAATGCCTACTATTAGTCCGACGGTGACCTTACGTGGATCAGTGCTTGGGCCGGTACAGAAATGAAGTCCGACGAAAACTTTATGACCTTGGAGCCTGATTTCGGGTTACATGCCACTCAAAACGAAGAGCTTGAACATCCGCATGATACAGACATGCTTCCGAGCCAATGCCGTTCAGGATTTGCCTGTGATGGGCGAACACCAAGTCACCCGGCCAGCAGGTCGGTATCGAGTACAGTAAGTTTACATCTGTCCATTCATCCAAATCATCCATGCACGAAATTTCATCAGAACGCCATTCACTTTCCTCAAAGAGACACCGCAGTACATCTCCTGTCCCCGTGAAGAAGAGCCTCTCGGCCAACACCAGCGTATCAGATCGACGCCCAAACACCGATCGCCACAGCCAGGGAAAGCAACCATCGTGCGCGAGGACCACTGACGGACTGTCTACCGTCGGAACTCTGACTTGGAGTGACGGTACTATTACTCCCACCCCAGCAGTACCGCGCGAAACAGCTCACACACACCCCACTCCTCGCTTCGCCTGCTCTCTGGCGTGCACGGTCAACAACTGCGCATGCAAGACAAGCAGGCCATTCAGGGTCGGTCGTCATACTTGAGTTTGGGGGATAGCCCTGCGTGGCGATGATAAACGTCTGATCGAGTATCGCCTGAATTTCCGATGAATTGTACTCGACTTGTAGGGTGGAGGTGTTGGTGAGAGGCGCTTCGCCATTGTGTGGAGGACCACCATTGGCGAGATATATTATGAGAGGGGTGCTGGCGTTTGCACTGGTCGTAGTGCATCCAAAGAACGTCGGGCGCGTACTCAGGTTCTGTGCAGTGAACTCCCCGAGGGTTGTTGGCACCGGAGGGAATGAGTACGCCGACGATAGCAACATAGTCCGGTTTTGGGTAGCCTACCGGCTGTTCACCACCAATAACCCACATACCATGAATTGGCGACTTACGATCAACGAGCTCCCGTCGGCGAAATTGTTCACATCCGAAGTCTGTAGGGTGTCAGGTTACTAGTGACTGCAAAGCTGGCACATCACTCACAGCATCAATCGCCAGGATGGTATCCAGGCCACGAGCCTTCACCAGCAAAGGTTGTATTGGAATAATTTCTCCATCTTCACCACCATCAACAAGCGTTAGATACCTCTGGTTAGACGATATAAAAGTTTGCGGTGCGACGCCGTAAAATGGATTTGGCCACAATACGGCGTCGAGTTCAATGCCGGACTCGGGCAAGAGCGAGTTCAGAAGGGAAAGCTCGGGGCCGAAGGTGGCATTGAAAGAGTTCTAAGGTCCTTAAGTTAGTGCACGGAAAAACGAAATTGGTGAACCTACAGTGAGGTTGTATTCATTAAATAATTCAGACGAAGCGCCAGCCACCAGGGATGACTGATCATAGTTCGTAATGCAAATGCTGTTATTCGTGGTTCCCAAGTACTTTGTAGGCGCGAACGCGGACAACATGGGGTCAAATGAGCCCATCTCAACTACGGTTCACATTAGCGTCGAGGGTCGTGCACGGAAAACGGTTATACTGACAGACGTTGAACTCCATTATGGGATTTGAAATTGGTATGAAATCCCCACTGGCAGATATAATGTTCGAGGCGTTTTCATCGGGTGCAGAGAGGTCGGACACGACAATTGGAAAAGGAATCGTATATGCGGCGAACGATTCACTGACAGTCGTTGTTAGTACATTGTCGCTTGGGCTGATCATTGGTACTCACGTTTCGGCGACGGAAGACCATAGAATCCCCGCGCCATGGGTAAAGGACTCATCATAGAAATTCGATGGAAACGACCCATTGACAAAATGTCTTGCCAACGCACGCGACCAGAAGTCGGCGAATGTCACGGGATAGCCAGCGTCGTACTTTCCCTGCAGTTCCTCAACCAGATCGGTGAGGTATCCGGTATCAGTGACGGGATCATCACTAGGCGCGAATACGCTGTAATTAGCGTTCCATCCGCTCCACGCGTTGTTGGCAATGGTAGGATTAGGGTAGCCGAAGATGAGTTCCTGCATTGTTGGGAAGTTGGCTTGTGCGAGCGACGTTAAAAACCAGGATCCCCCTGACAAACCCGACAAGTATGTGGCCGTTTGGAGCAATCCTCCCTGTCCGGCGCTGTTCGAGGAAGCATTTCTCCCGTCCAACGCATTCAACACGCCTGCACCAAAAATCGCTGCCCGATAACCTCCTCCGCTCGTTGCGATTCCGAAATTGGGGATCTGGGAGCTAGACCCGTTCAGGATGCTGGACACGTACGAAGGCAGAGTGGCACTTGTAGCCTCGACGTTGGCAAGGTATGTTTTCCAGGCTTGCGGGATGACTTGAGATCGGCGAGCGTGAACATATGAGCCCTCGGAGGTGGAGAGGGATTGATTTCCGGGAGAGCCTGCCATACGAACGAGGGTGAAGCCTTGTGGACAGGGTCCTGTTACTGGTGTGTACGCTTGCGAGGCAACGCTCTGCGCGGAGGCTAGCAATACCGGCAATGCAAAAAGACAAAGCCAGGTGGCTACGCTGAGTGACATGATCTGTAATGTCACACTCGGGTTCGGACCCAGTCAACAAGGCAGGGTGACGAAAACGAGGAGAAAGTGGCGGGTTGCTGCTTTCGCTGCCTGCTCTTTTCCCATCGTTGGTTTTTATAAACACAGAAAGGCCCACGAATGGAAAAACCATTGGTCCGAGTATCGTGAGACATGAAAGATCTGTTTCAAGGAGTCCACATGTAACAGATCAGCCGACTGACGAACGATCGATTCGGCCGCATCAGGAAATTAGCAAATGTCTAACCGCGGCTAATTGAGCTTATTTTTGATCGGAAGCTCAACTTGGTGAAATGCCGCCTGCGGCGGCTGAAACCTTGCTTGTTGATGTAGAGTGGCGATGTCTAGCTGAAACGGCTGCACCATGGAAGCCCCGAGGACGACGCAACAAGCGCGCCGTGTCGAGATACAGACCACAGGGGCGGTGCCGAATCGATGCAGACGACGTCGCGGACGATGGTAAGGGCTGCCATAGCGACGGGAGCGACGCCAACGCCGAAACAAATACGCCAGGTCGAGATACATGGCCAGGAGACCCAGAGGGCGGGCAGGAGGCGATGGGCGATGTCGAGGACGATTGGGACCGCCGAAACGTTTTCAACGGCGGCGAATGCGATGGGAATGAAGGTGGTAAGGACGGCACAACAACCGCGCCGCGCCGCGAGTTGAAACGGACGCGCTAGCTGCACACTGGGTGGGACCGAAAGTGCCACATCCGTGGCAAAACCCGGTTGGCAATGTCCCCTGTGTCCATTTTCCGGCCTGTCAGCACGAGCAGCGCTAGCGCACGACGAGCGACGTACCTAGGCCGTCCAATCCACTCCCTAACCACCATAAACGACCTCACACCCATCCAAACCCACTATGTCGTCGAGGATGATTAAAAACGCGACCTACAAGTGTCAGCCACAGCAGATGGACCTACCAGGTTACACGGACGCGTCGAGGCCGTATCGGGCGAATCGGATGCGGAGGATATAATGTATATTGACTACAAACGATGCAGGAGCTGTGGGATAGGGCTAAAATAGCCTGTAGAATACTCAGTAAGTCACTATATTAGTACTAGATGTACTGTACCTGTAGAATACTCAGTAAGTCACTAAGTAGAACTAAAGGTACTGTGGTGCGATGTAATTATAGCTTATGTAATCACTAAATACCAAATATGGAATAAATTCCAACACTCCCCCTCAAACACAAGGGGCTAAGACATTAGTTATAAGTGTTTGTCCTACATGCCCAAACTAAGTTTTTCTGGAAGAGACAATTGATGGAATTTGCCCTTGGAATGAGTGATGGACACAATGCATAGACTTGTGTGAGATACTTGGGTTGAAGTTGTTGGAATTAGCAACCGTGCGCGCAGCCTCGTCGTCATCGGACCGATCAAATCACCGACGCATGCATGGCGTGCATCGCATCAGGAAAATTTTGAAGTGCAGGTATACCTAGATAGATATGATCAAATAGTTGTCAGTTTGATATCAACAAATAAGTGTATATATAGCATTATCTTTTTCTAATCACAATGTTGATAAATAGATCATACATTATATGCTTTGACAGACATTATATCCATGATCATTTGCATTCCAGTCTGATATATATCAGATAATTCTTTTGTAATTATGATGGAGAAATGATAAAGGTTGATATACAAATGGCATAAATCTTACAATTGATAATCTGCCATATTCACTGACCAAATGCCCCTCATAATGATATTCAATGATATTCAATGATATTTGTCTTCTAATTCTGCCTTTACTTTGATCACTTCACATCTCTTCTTGTTATGTATATCTAGAATTATCATTGAAATGCTTATAATTAGCCGGTGGCGTGGGAAAATATTTGTAATAACTGTATAGTACATGGTATTTAAACCCAGTCTCTTTCTCTTTCCAATTTTCTTCACTCTTGACTCTGCATTCTATCCACAGAGTCAAGAGTCACTCTAGCACTTAGAGTTATTACTCAGGTGAGTTTACACTTGAGTGAAGACCCTTGTAAGTGTTTTCTGGACTGTTGGTGCGCTTTTTTGGTAGTTTTTAGTAGGTAAAATGGTAATGTAATATGGTAGTCTATGTAGGAGATAGTTATGTTGTAGATAAAGTCTAATGAATGGTATTGCTCTTGCTTTTACTATGATTGGTGGGTTGTATTGAATCTTGCAATGTCAACTTTTATTTTTATTTTTTTTGAAATCAATAGTGTGAATGATAATGTCAGATAATATCAGATAATGCTTGATACATTATATCAATATGATAAAACTGATCATAAACATCAACTTACTCATGCTGCTATACATTATACTAATGATATGCTTTATCATATAGACTTATATTATCTACTCCAACTTAATGATAGCTTTGATCTATGCTATAAACGCTCTCAAAGATTATATAGCATGATCAATGTGTGTATCATTATGATATATCTTATAGGACTTTATAGGGTAGATAAAGCTATATATGAGATTATCTTTTCCACTAAATTTCCCTGATGAAGGTTCCTGCAATGCACTTCGCTATGCCCTGGCGCTCGCTTCGCTATGCCCTGGCGCTCGCTTCGCTATGCCCTGGCGCTCGCTTCGCTATGCCCTGGCGCTCGCTTCGCTATGCCCTGGCGCTCGCTTCGCTATGCCCTGGCGCTCGCTTCGCTATGCCCTGGCGC
>JBBPMA010000012.1:0-29662 GCA_038090075.1 Xanthoconium purpureum
CTGGTTGGAATCGGGGTGTTCTGTCGAAAGTCGAGGCCAGATATGAGCACCATCCTTTGCGCTTTTCGTTGCGTGTTCGGGTATGCTAAACAATATCTATTCACCAGGTCTGCCATTAAACAAGTTGGATGTTGGTATTAGTATAACACGTAGATGAAATGGTCCGTCACTATAGATACACTCTCCTCAACTCGGATGCCCCCGTAATTCGCTGGCACATCGGGCACAATTTTGTTGCACCAAGACACCTTAGCCAACATGTCGCGCAGCACGTGTGCCAACACCCTGTCGATACTGTGGGGTCGACGTGCGGTGACAGACAGATGCGACAAGTTGCAGGCGCAGGCTAACCCAGTGAAACATGAGCAATATGAGTAACACCAGGGGGCAAGACACACCATGGCTTCCAATTTTGCTTCTAGTGCTGCTATCAGCGCAAGGTTGTCCCCTCGTGAACGCGCAGTCAGAATGCCCATGTCTAATTTGTCCATGTCTTCGTCTGAACCCCGAGGTGACGACGAGCTATGCGTAGCCTGAGGTAGTCGGTCGTGGTTCGATCGTTGGTCGATGTGTTGATCCCCATCCCCATCCGCCTTTGACTCCACCCTCAGGACATCAGCCTCTCCAAACTGTGCATCCCCAAACATGGCATCGTCCGTTCCGTCGATGTCAATGTCATCCTCCGTGTCCACCGTCGAAGGGCGAATGTGTATTCCCGTCCCTCTCAAACTCGCGTTCGTGATGACCCGAGTACGGGCGCTCTCTTCTCCCACTGCACCCCAGCCCGTATCGACATCCACGTCCACATCCGCGTCCTCGTTCTCGCGTACGAGTCCAACCGTTCGTTCGCGTTCCCGTTCGCGTTGGGCGCGCCGACTCTCATATGCGAGACAGGCGTCGATATGTGCCTCCACCACGTCTCTGTCCCCGCGGACGGCTTGCGAGCACACGGGACAGACGATCCCTGCAGCCTCTCCTTCCGCCCCGCGGCGTGCGAGCCAGGTCGCCTCTTCCTTGGCGAGCTCCTTGAGCCGTGCATGTCTTGCCTTGCGACGACGCGTCATGTTTCCAATCGCGCGTTCTATTCCAGCAGGGGTCGTGGCAGACGGTACGCAGATACGAGACAACGGTTGGAGCGTGGCAGTGAGAGACTGACGTGCTTTGAGAGCCGCGCGTCGTTTACTCACACCCGGACTGTGCGTCATAGAGCCAAAAGACAATGTCAAGTGGACGCGGACGCGGGGAAGAGAGCGAGACACGCACCCCTCCTCGAGGTCGTCTACCTCTGCGAGTACCTCTCTGTCACCAATATGTTTGATGATGTCCTCGACGCGCTGCATTTCGAGTTCGGCGTGTGCTGCGAGGAGACGGATGGGGATGTGCTCGGAGCAAGCAGGACAAGGGCGGGTTTCGGCGCGCTTTTCTGTGGACGTGTTCAGGAAATGGAAAACGTTTAAATGGGTGCACGCACGCTTCTTTACCCTGGGTGGGGGGTCATCGTCTGGTACAGGGGAAAGGGAGGAAGACGCCCGGGTATCTGAATGCCTAGCGCGTTTTACACTACTATGATACCATCAGACCCGGGATGAGTTGATGTAAGATAAAACGCACCTTGCAGAGGGCATACTTCAGCTTGGAACACGCAGTGAAAAGGGATGGATTACCGCGACCAACGTTGGATGCACCAAAGACGATGTCCCGCCTCACGTGACTATACACAGATTAATCCTCAGCTCAAGTGTCTTGCCAGGAACAATCTCTCCAACAAGAAGTGTGATGTGTACAATATAATACATTGCCTTGACTTGTTTCCCTCGGGAGGAGACATCGAGCTCAGATGCCCGACAAGCCCTTTCCTTTGTTATCCAAAACTGCACTCCCTCTCGTCGCATTCATGCTAAATGTGCCCGAATGGAATCCTTCAGCCGATTGTTCCTTGCCCTTCTGCAGCAATACTTTGACAACCTCGACATCCTTGGACGTTCCAAAGGTGTTTTCAAGTTGTTGTTTGGAAGGGCGACCTAGGTACCCTTGAGAACCCTGATGGGAATGGAATATCTTGAACGCTGAACATGGGATGGTGGCGTTGTGAGTGCATTCAAGCATCAGATAGGGGTCATGTACATACAGTCGACGACTTCTGCAAGAGGGATGGTCCTAAAGGTGCGGCGAGTAGTCAATCAAAGGAACTCATGGGTCAACATGTGTATTTACGTGTCTTGAAAAGAGATCGAGTCGGCGATGCGTTTCGATAAAGCATATGTCATCCCCATACAGAGAGACTCACCTCCGGACTTCCATTTCTTGAACTGCAAATCCACGCACGTCAGAGATGGCCACCATCCATCGAAACGCGAAAACTTGCCTCTACAGGATTGACGATGATCATGTATTCATCCGTGGATTGCGTATCGGGCTTGTACACGACTTTGGTGACGCTCTTTGTCATGGCGGAGAAAGGGTAGCGCGTCAATCGTGCTGTTGGGTATGTTGAGAAACAAACTATGATACGACAAGGGCGCTAGACGAGATACAAGTATGGTCGATGATGGTGATCGCGGAAAGAGTGGTCGATGGGGACATGCGCCTCTTTATACGCCCCAAAGCACGCCACCACATGTGATGACGTCTTCAACTTGCCTTCGGCTCAACTCGGCCTAATGCCACGCGACCATTCATCTTCGGACCATTGTCTAACGTGCAAGCAAAGGACAAAGCATGAAAGCTCCAAGGTCACCTGGTTCATGTGCATGAATCCCCGCTATCGTTCAAGCCGTCGGTAAAGAGAGGCTCCTTTCTTACGACGTCACACGTCACAAGGCAGCTACCCTTTCCCATTCCAACTCCGTTTCTTTACGTCCTCCGATCTTCGACGTTAGACGCGTCAAGGGAACAACGGATGGCCTAAAGGAGAACAATGGTCCGACGATGCAATGAAAGTTGGTACACAGCAAGCTTACCTCCCGTGAGCACATTGGAATGGAAAAACAGTTGTCGACAGTTGTTTCACCAATCGTTCGCATTGTTCGGTGTTCAAAGGGTCGTTAAACATGATGGCGCCTTGCAAGTTACTAAGCCTTGATGCACAGCGCAAGTAAACGTCTTACCTCGACACGCCTTTGAGTTGATCAAGTCAAGGAGTCCACGTGGACACCACCGCAGGGCCTTGAGCCATTGGGTCTCCTCGTCCAAACTTCCAGAGTCGTGCTGGGACGATGGATCGCGCGGTTCGAGTTCCTGAGTTTCCAATGCACCGATATATCCCTTGATGAGTTCCTGCATCTCCTTGCACAACAATAGCTGCGGTTCCATCTCAGCGGGCGTTCACAAGCCTCATCCCCTTACACTCACCTTTTCGCTTACGATTTCGGGAATGGTGCACACAAGAACCTGAACATACCCACCGTCAAGGTCCGTTTCGCACTCTAGCCTTGACCGGGTTTCTTCGAGTCCCGAGAATCGGAAACCCCACGAATCAAATGCCTCCTGGAAATCCGAAAGCTCCGCGAGACGGGAAGCTTCATGTCTGGTGAGCAAGACAGGCACCGGTGGAGACAATTGCTTCCTTTCCACGCCTCCACTTCCTTCCTGATGGGAAAGGAAGCCACGACAAATTGACTTCAAAAATCGTTCGACGCGTATACGTTCATCCGCGGCGTGTTGATCAATTAGGATGAGTGTTTTCCCGTCCGTCGGGAGCTCATCTTCACATGTTTCATTGCCTTCCTCTGCATCCGAAGAACCCAGGCCGACAACGCATGCGATAAATTTGCGGTCCACTTGACTAATAATCTGTGCCTTGCGTAAATCGTCCTTCCGAAAACGTATTTGAGACGCAGAAAAACTAGACGAGCCTGGCTGGTGATACCGGCTCGAGCTCGCACGCGCTGTGGGATGGCCCGTGTGACAGTTCTGAAGCTGAGAACCCCGGCAATCGGCTGCCTGATTCACCGATAGGGGAAGGGAGGGAATCTTTGGCTCTCTAAGCGCGAAGGCGTCATTGGCCTTTCACTAGTCTTAGTCCAACATGCGAGATGGAAGCAAGAAGCGCACCTGAAGCGCCTCCCGTAACCAACCGGGTGTGTGGTCTCCACATGTATTATTCTTGTTCCAATCGTTTTCCTCGGCTGTCAGTTGTGGTAATCGCAGTGTTCGCCTCTTCAAATTAGCCCCAATTGGTTCATCCATACCCACTGCAAAACAGGCGCCCTGGGGATAGGAGTTTCCCGTACGGCCATCGATAATGAAAGTTTCCCCGGTTGATGGATCTTTCCAGACTGTCTTCTGTGCATCAGCTATAGACATCTTTCCCTTGCCAAGTTTTTAAATAGATTGTCAGAAATACATGTGAACCGAGGTACGTACCATATGGATGGATAGGTCGGGAGTTCCACTCCTCTCGGACTGGATTGCGCCCAACGGCATCTTTAGATTGGCCGAACTCACTGGAACAAGCTTTCGCTTCTTCCTCGGGCTATCGTCATCAGCGCTTTCTTTCCTTCTTTTCTCCGGCGCAAAGTTGTGGACGACCAAAAATGATTGAATGGTCTCAGATAAGAAAGAAGTTACGGCGTTTTTGTTCTAGAGCGTATGAAAATCAGCATAGCACTGAGCCGAGGAAGAAGCGAGCATTGCCCACGTCCAGTTCGACCGTTGATTTCGAGGGTTCCAGGCAGTTATCAATGTGTTTTATGGGAATAACCAAGTTCAGGACGTAAACCGGCTTCTTCTCTCCTTTACGCGGAGACCGACGTGCAGCTGGAAATGTTGATAAGCTAACCTCCTATGGCGCGGAACAAGAAGCAGACATGGTCGCAAGCTCGTTTCTCCTCCTTCGTCATATGCCTGCAGGAGAGTTCTTAACCGGATCCCCAATGAAAACATCGGTCGTACATGTTTTGCAAATGTGCTCGCAGCAAAGCGATTGTCGATTAACCGATGAAGGTCACAAGATGATATCGGGTGTCGATTGATATCTAGACCAGGTATGAGACCAAATCAGAGCTAGCCGTGCGTAGCTTACACAAAAATTGATACGACTGTCGAGCCGAGGAGCACCAGATAAGGAATAATCTTTGATAACAGAATGGAAGATGTCCTACCTTTGTGTACGCGCCCGCGAGGGAGATAAACCCCTCAATTCGGAGTTGTCCGGAAGTAGCGGCTATCTCTTCCACGCACTGAAATGCAAGTTTCTTAAACCTCGTTCACGGGGTGCTTGAACAGAAATGTGCTTTCCTCTGTGAATGTACGTCCGTAAAAATGTCTAAATGCCGCAAGGGTGGAGCGAGTCTTGATCGGAAAGAAGCGTGATATGGAAGGGAAGAATAGAAATGGAGCGCACCGTTACCTTTGGTATCTTGAGGATATGTGACTTGTAGGAATTGTGGCTTTCTTTGGCCTTGCTTGCGTCCTGAAACGAGAAGGAAATATTTGGAAATACTAACGCATATGCCTCGAGTTCTTGCCGGACCAGTTCAATGGTCTTATTTGGTGTAGGGTGAGACTGACGGCGAACTGGAAGCTGTGGAGTTGTGACCACATGTGCGGTTTAACCAAGGGTGACACATACATTGAAAAATGCATCACGGATCGATACGACGGTTCCGGGGGATTCTCTTCGCCAACGGATCGATGGACCTATATAAAGAGACTTTCCAGCCTGGAAAAGAGCGTATTAGGCACAATAGGAGGGGATCCGGAGTGGAAAATACCTTGACAATGACGGACCAACTCTCGCGAGATCTTGTCGTACGAGATGAAATCTCCAAGCAAGCAAGATCCGCCATGGAAGCCAAGGCTGCAGGAGAAACGTCAATGTACGCCACGGGGTTCATTATCATTGATTAATTACCTTCTCCTCGGAAGCCGAATGTGGAGACTGTTTCCAGTGAAGCAGGGTTGTAGGCTTTCGAAGAGTCTGTAAAGAGACGTTTGGACCAAAGAAAAGAATGCATTGAAGCGAACGACCCACTGTACCGCCCATGCTCTGCATCTTGTCCGACTTTGTGCAAACCATCTTTCGTAAATCCTGATCCGTTGTCCATGACCCAACAACTCCATTCGGCGCAGTCGACACCTATATCTATCTGTGAAGCTCCAGCGTCGATAGCGTTCTGAAAGAGCTCGGAGATTATGGTGGGCAGAGATGTCAAGATTTGAGTCGAACGCAGTTTTGTCCGTGTGTCTGCAGAGAGCTTCTTCAAAAGCGACTCGTCATGCATAGCTGTCTGAGAGGCAGCTTGGTGTTTCAGGACGAGAATGAGCCTTGGTTTACAATTATGTGAAGTTGGAACAGAACGGCCCGATGAATCGAGTCATTGTACGAGAGGAGGCGTTGTTTGGCGCCAGCTTTAGAAACAACTACATTTGGCAATGTCGATCGACTGTATTCACATTCGGAAGACCCCAAATCCTCTACCTGATCCTTCCCAAGTGGAGCCACCAAGTCCCGGTGTACATGCGTCTGATCGCTTCCTGGCTCCAAGCGCAAGCGCAAGCCCAACTACATCACGGGTTTCTGTGGGCTTAATGATACCATCATCCCACAAACGAGCGGTGGAATAGAGTGCAGTCGATTGCGCTTCTATCTCGGCCTTCAAAGTGGAGTGCTGCGTCGGATCCCTGGAAAAACCTCGTCACGGCATCCAGAGAATACGAGACAGACACAAACCTTGAGACAGTTGACATGACTTGCGAGAGTTGTCCAGATCCCATCACAGACACTTTCGCATTCTAAGGCTTGCTCGTCAATGTTCACAGCACAGAACGCTCGTGGGACTTACAGGCCACATCCACAGAAAACGTGGCGAATACTAAAAACTCCCTCAGAGCGGGTGATCCGAAAAGGGAGTCAGACAACTCACTGCGCGTCCAGACATTCCTACACGTGTGGATATCAGTCAGCGTTCGATAAGAGTCTGTCTCGAATGGTTACCGTAGTTCCCAGCACCGAAACTGCCACCGATGATGACGGTCAATTTTGGAACATCTGCGCACGCCACAGCTCGGACCATCTTCGCGCCATCCTTTGCTATTCCTCCCTTTTCGGCTTTGGAACCTACCATGTAGCCTGCGGTAATATAAGATAGATGCTCCGTGTCATGATGGCGTAAAACACACCGGTAACGTTCACAAGGAAGAGTAAGGGTATTCTTCGCTGAGAACAGAGTTGAATGAAGTGTGTGGCCTTTAACGCCGAAGGAGAGAAGAGAATGCCATTGTTAGCAACAACACCGACTTCATACCCATGAATGTGTGCAAATCCCTGGCAAGACATGGAAGGTCAAGTTTGTCATCGCTTTTAACGGGAAATCTCATTACAGTTACGATCGTGGGACCATATTCTTTCTTGAATTCTCTGAAGCGACTACCATCCACAATTCGTGCGATAATATCTCGCATGTCAAAGGTTTGTCGGAGATCAGTACCAACAATACCGTGCAGTTCGGACGCTGGGTATAACGGGTCTTCGGGCGGAACAGAAGGCTTGGCTCATCTTTTAGTAGGATGACCCAAGATATTGTATGACCACTGGCGCTCACCCCGACGGCTTGTCCACTTGCAGTCCCCATGTCAGCCACGATCCCCCGTGCGATAGTTATTGCATGTTCGTCATCTCTCGCAAGATGATCGGTGACACCACTCTCGCTAGAGTGCATCAGGCCACCTCCTAATGCCTCTTCGTCAACCTCCTCGCCTGTGGCGGCTTTGACTAATGGAGGACCGGCAAGAAAGATGCGCCCCTGTTCACGAACAATAATATTTTCATCAGCCATAGCGGGGACATAAGCACCACCTAATACACGTAAATGCGAAGGGTCGATAAGGCAAGCTCTTGGCTCACCAGCGACAGATATACCGTGTACCGACGCTATTTGTGGAATACCGAGCGCAGACATTTGGGCCTACGAGTGTGTCAATCTCGGCTATAGTTTCGCAATGATTCCACTGAACCATGTTATAAAAAATTCGACCAAAATGTTCCTTGTCTGGAAATACCTGGTGTTGACAATATCAAGGCTTGCAACCATGTACCTCGAGTTGTGGGACGTACGTTTGCCTGATGGGGAAGAGCGGCACCCCCCGATTCCACTGAGTCCGGTGAGCCTGAAGCTGAGAGTCGCGGGCAAAAAACGCCTACCGACATAAATGCATGGCAACCCATGTTCTCGGGCTATTTCCTGAGCCCGGAGATGTTTCTTTACCTACGGAAGCGGCGTCCAGTGGTCCAGCACTCATTATAGCGACACCACGCACCGTCAAGGGGTAGTATGACCCTCCTTTCACAGTAGCATCATTGACCACAACGACACATTCCTTGCCCGCTACTCGTCCGATGCCCGTGATGATCCCAGCACCAGGAATGTCCGCCCCGGGATATACACCATGCGCAGCTAGCTGTGAGAGTTCCAAGAATGGCGTGTCTGGATCCAAAAGTAGTGAGAGCCTAGACCGACGTGAAGAGGTGCTAGCGGGTGGGGACGGTGACTGACCTCTCTCTCGGTAGCCTCTTGCCCTTGCTGCGCATCCGTTCTTGTGCCTTGGGACCACCGCCCTCCTTTGCTCGAGTGATCTTGGCTACGAGATCCGACACGAGGGCATCCATGCTCTCAGCCTTGTGCCGAAACTCGGGCGTGGTGGTTGAGACTAGGGATGGAAGAACAGATGCATGGTACAACCGCCTAGCGGCGGTCAGGTGTCTTGATCTAGAGAGCGCAGTTTGCAACATGTTCTGAGTGGAATGAAGTTGGAGACACGGATGTACCGGTACGGAACTTGGGGGACCGGTTACAGCTCCGGTAAATTACATTCCAAGGGACTCCAGTACTGTATGTACTTCTATATAGTGATCTAAAAGTCATGCCACTCATCCCAATCGTCATCTTTTTTCGCCTTGCCACTACTCGGATTACTGGCATGTGTCATGGGTGGCTTGCTGGTGTCTGAGGTTGTAGACGTGCCGGAGAACTCGTGGAAGAAATCGTTGGTATCGTCGTACAAGACGGACGTTTCAGCGTCATCATGCGTGGCGAGAGAGCCATAGCCAGATGCAGAAGGGCCGGCACCAACCCTATCCTTGACTGTACCGACCACACCGCTGACGTGATCGGCGACATCAACGCCCAACTGGGCCTTTGACCATTCATTCGCCGTCTGGCCCGCCGCTTGAGCATGTCTCTGTGCTTCTGAGACGTAACCACGAATGTTGGCATGCAGGTTCGGATCCATGACACGTTCCATTCCTGGCTGAATAACATTATCGTTTACGGCACGGGAGGCGCCAGCGAGGACGGCGGAGAAGAGGGACCACCCTTTACTTATAGCGGCTGCTGGGTTATCCTGAAAGTCGGCTAGCGATGGGGCAGCAGCGGAGGTGAGGCCAAAAGATGGATCCTGTGAAGGCGGGGGAGGAGAGGGCGTATTTCCAAAACCTTGATAGCGGCCACCTTGAGAAGGGGGCAAGTCTGTGGGGCGAGTTGCATTGGCCTGACCAAGAGAGGCAAAGTAGGCTTCATTGGCGGACTTTTGGTCGAGGTCGGAAGATTCGGGGGCCTTGGGGGAAGAATGGGATGGGGGACTGCGTGCAGAAGCGCGGGACTTGCGAAGACCCTGGGCAGATGATGGACGGGCGGCGGGAGCGGCGGGAGTGAGCCGATCGGCGGGTGGGCTGGAAGGCGACCAGGGCTTTCCGACCAAGGCATAGTCCAGCTTGGGGGCGAGGGGTGAGTGGGAAGCAAAAGGTAGATGAGTGACGGGTCACCTTTTCGCGGTACTGGGTGGCTGCCCAGGAGTGGTAAAGGGCGTGTGTGTCCATGCCATCTGAGTAGCCGCCTTGATCGGCGGGGGAGTAGGATTGGACAAATTGTTTGAAGGGGGCATTTCCGCCGAGCTGGGAGGGGATGTGTGACGATGAGGGGAAGTGTGAAGGGGAGGCGCACCTGCATGCGCTTGAGTTGATCGGACTGCCAGGAGTCCATCGAGACGGATCTGACGAAGCTGATGGGAGGGGCGATTAGGGTGCTGTATGGGGATGGTGTAGGCATACCTGACGTGCACGCCGAAGCCTCTGTGTATGCCGGCACACTGGAGACAGAGGAAGACTGCGAAGCTGACTAGGCTAGGATGAGGATGGAAGCGGGGTGGGATATGAAGGGGGGAGGCGTGCTGTACCTGAAGCCCATTGGGGATTTGGGTTTCTGCAGTCGGCGCAGAGGTTGTTGTCGAGGTCGCGTCGTTTTAATAGTTGGAGCAGCTCTGGGGACATGATGCAGATGGACGAGTCGGCGTGTGAATTTCGGTGGGTCGTTGTCGTTTTACGTCGCGAAGCCATCCCTCGCGATGAGCTCCATTCGGTCGGCTTGCGGCGTTTGTCAGTCGCATGAGAAATGACAATATCATGTCTTCTCCTCCTCCCTCCACTCTACCGACGTGAGAACTTATCTTATCTGATTCTCTCTCCATTCTAAACCTCGGCACAATTTCCCCCTTCTCCCCCTCATGTCTCCCCCCGACGACAAACACCTCGACTGCTGGGGACAGTGGTGGGGCCGCAAGTATGTCCATCCCCGTCTCCCCAGCCCGTCCCGCTCACCCACATGCAGGCACTACTCCCTCCACGTCATCCAGCACCCCATCCGCGTCCGCATGTGCGGCTTCGGCGACAAGGTACGCACCCGTCGCTTCGACCACTACCTCTCTCTTCACCAGCACCCACAAGGATCGTCGGCCTCTTGCGCCTGCTGCCGTCGCCAAGATGGTCGTGCGCAGGGAGGACAACTCGATAGTCGATGTCGAGTACGTCTATGACCCGTATGCCCTCGCGTGTCGCGCTCATCGTCAACAGTGAAGTCGACTACTCTTTTTTTCTCGTGACCGTAGATCTGTGGTCTGCAGACGGTAAACGTGAAATGAACCTCGTCCTCCATCCCTCGTCTTCCAACGACCGCTACATCTCTACAGTGGCTTCTAAATCAAAGAAATCTCGCTCTTCCGTCCCGACGGTGGCCTCACCCCGCACTGACCATGCTAGTCCACCCACCTCTCACTCCACACCAAACTCTGCCCCAGAGCCACCCCGTCCCCCACTTGACTCCCAGGTGAGCATCACCTTGTCTTTCCCGCCAGATAAATGTCAAACCCTCCGTTAGTCAGTCATGAACACCACCATCTCGACAGAAACCCCTTCCGGATATACCACTAGCTATTCTTATACGCCCTCCGGGTCGTCGATTCCCGATCCCATCGCCTACCCCACCTCGAATCCCTATAATACTTCCCCCGACACCCCCGATGGCTGGGGTTATCCTCCTACCACTGCACATGCCTCGCACAGCGTCCAAAACCATCCTCTTCGTCATGCCCAAAGAATTGGCATGCCAGCTCTTACATCTGGCGAGCCTTGGAACAGCCAAATCGCATATCGCACAGACACCGACACGACTTCTTTTCGCACTTGGCCAGGTGCCGAGTCATCATACCAATCACCCATGCATTCTCATGCCAGCGTCTACAATAACCACGATATGGACCCTGCAAATCGCCCTTATCAGCCATCGGCTCAACCCGACGGGCGTGAATACCATCAATGGAACCATTCTCAGCACGATTCTTATGCCGCAAATTATGATACTCCTGCACTCTATGGCGCACCTGCTTACCCACAACAATCCCCCCAAACACCCTGTTATCAAGGCAACCAACCACCACAAAGCAATGTATCATCTTCATCCTCACCACACGCACTTTCTCATCCTCTTCCCCGGCATGTATATACGCGCACACTTGTAGGACCCCTCTCTTGCAACGCTAGTCGCCTTCTGGATGAGCACCAGATACCCGGGATATTTTTCCTCTTTCAAGACTTGTCCGTACGCACGGAAGGTTCGCGCAACTTTATCACGAGGTTGTTTTTCATTAACGCTGTGCTCCAAATATGCTTCCAGGGACCTTTCGACTACGGTTACGGCTAATGAATGTTGGAGAGTGCGCACGTTTGCTCTGTCCGGGGTAACCCGGCCCTGTGGTGTTGATGAACTTATTCTATCCTAGTTCGACGAATGTCGGCGCGCCGCGCGTTCACACACACGTCTCTCCTGTCCTGGCTCAAACTTTTACGGACCCTTTCGTCGTCTTCTCAGCCAAGCGATTCCCAGGAGTACCAGGTATGTAAATGGAGTCTATTGGGCGCTCAGATTCACATATCTATACCCGTCAGAAACGACTGCGCTCTCGATTGCATTTGGTAACCAAGGCCAAAAGCTTCCATTGGTAAGATCCTTCCTTCTTCCGAACGTGCCGGAAGCTGACTACAACCCGGGCCTGCGCCGCAGAGGAACCGCCATGGCCCTGGTAAGCACGGCCGCAGACCGCATCGTGAAGGCGATTCAGAAGGATCCGAATCATCGGATGACACATGATACAGGTAGACTGGAGTCAATGGATTATTCCCTGTCAATCATCATCCCATAGTGTCCCCATTTGCTAATGTATCCACTACTCGCTGCTTTACTTGGATCCACTGCTTCTGCGACCGCTGTACCGCTTTACGCCGAGCCTGCCCTCTTTCGTACAGGAGTACTGCGCGGACAGCTTCCGGATAGTTGCGATAAATACGCTGGAGTGTGGCGCTGGCAGTGTCCGGTGGGCTTTGTGAGCTGGCATGATTCTGTGGTGTGGCCAGTGGCGCGTCGGGAGCGCGAGTGGGCTGTACAAGTCGGCCTCTTTGCAAATGGCCGAGGACCCTGGACAGAACTTGTAGAGTGACAGCATGCGGACGCCACATAGACAAACCAGGGATGACCTGATGGAGGATATGCAGGGGATGCGCGAAATCGGTCGAGTCCTCCGGTATCAGAAGCCTAGATCCTGCCACCTTCGTCGTAGCTTTAACCGCTTTCGCTCTCCGTGCCTTCCGGCGCATCGGCGCGTCCGATGCAGGCACCTCCACGTCAGGAGCCATTACATCGAACACTAATGGTGACTCGGGGGCCGAGTCCCTGACAATGAGGCCTTTGCGCGAATATGGGATGAGCACACGTTCGAGAACCTCGAAGGCACGGTCTAGTTCGCCCGCCCGCACTAAAGCGACCGCTAGATGATTCCAGTTATGTGCGTCGAAACTAAATCCTTCCGCCTTTGCCCTGGTCCATGCGTCCAATACCGCGTGGTGTTCGCCTGCCGCAGATAAGGCATCGATGTAAATGGACAATGGCGTGCAGAGGAGATTCGAGCGTGGTCTTGACAAAGTAGGAACGTTTCCCGAGAAGAGTTCATCGGCGCAAGATAGTCGTAGCGCAAGTTCCCAGATTTGAGGCCATAGTTGGCGAACGACGGCGACATTGTCCGTGCGACGATGGACGTCCAGAATGATTGAGAGAGACTCCAAAGATGCCCCACCACCAGCTTCCAACATCCCATTGAACAACCGTGCCGCTTCCTTGGGCTTCTGCTTCCGCGCATATGCCAACATGAGTGGGCTGTAGATATTCCCAAGAGCAGACGAACGGGACTCAAAACCAGCCCAACTAGAGTCTTCCGCGTCTGCACCCATGATCTGTCTCAAGAACGACTCTGCAATTTGCAGGCTTTCTTCCGTCCGATCGTTTGCGTATGCCTGGAAGACCTGCTTAAGGGTGACGGAGCCGGGTTTGATTCCACGACGTTGCATCTCCTCGTAACAGGCCATGGCTCGAGCTTTAGATCGCTGGCGTACATATCCAGCCATGATGATGGTAAGCACGTATGCGTCGAAATGGTAGAGTGATCCCCAAGACTTTGCCTTGTCTTCCATCTCCGCAAATAGCTCCTCGGCGATATTCATCTGCCCAGCGTCGCAGGCGGATTGAATAACCAAGGCGTACGTGTAGCCGTCAGGATGTACACCGACCCGCACGAGTTTGTGAAACATGGCGAGCACGACACGAAAGGGTGTACCGATGAGAACGTAAGCCTTGAAGAGCGTGTTATAGACCTCAATTGGGAGATCGCGACGAAAGGGCGAAGATTGCCGAAGGTAGTCAAAGATGCGAATAACGCCTTCCCATGAACCAGCTTCCACGTGGGCATTCATGAGAGATGTGATCATCTTGCGGTCGGGTGTGATACCCTCGTGCAAGGCCCGCAAGTAAAATGCTTCTGCTGCAACCGCGTCTTTCCTCCGAGCGAGAAGACTGACAACACTGGTGTAGTGGGCGCAATCAGGCTTGATCCCGGCAGCGCACATCTGGTTAAATAGGGCGGCCACCGAGTCGAGATCGCCATGCCTCGCAAAACTCTGGAGGATGATACTATAGACGTGACCATCTGGACGACACCCAGCTTCCACCATTTTCTCCAACCAGAAATCGACACCATCAAAGTCGGACAGCTCGACATGGGCTAGTAGAAGGGTGGTGTAATGTACGATTGTGGGTCGTGCAGCGAGAAAGTCGCCTTCTGGGGTAGTTGGGAAAAACTTGTGGAAGAGTTCAACCACCATATCCAGTTTACGCGCAACTGCATAAGCATGCATCAACATACACTGTGCAGCTGGTGTAACCCAGTTATTGTCAATGTGCTTGCTGAAGAAGAGCTCGGCACGATTTACGTCGCCGCGACGCGCATATAGATGGAGTCCTGTCGAATAGTATAGCTGGGGGTCGATCGAAGGCTGCATGAATGCGAATATTTCGTACGCGAGAACGAACAAATCCTGTTGTGCAAGAAGTCGGGTCAACCTGGCCAGGAGATGGAACTTGACGGGCAGCCGCTGCCTGCGCATTTCAAGCGCGAGGGCATGAGCCTGGTGAAGCAACTTTTTGGCACAGTATGCCTCCAAAAGCATGTCGCCCATGCGCAGCCGGTCGTCTTGATCCATCTTTGAACGCGAGAGCAACAGACTAGCTCCATCAGGAGTGTCCGACAGTAAATTATGGATTGCCTTGCGGAACGACGCGGCCTGTGGGAGAGGAAACGTTGAAGGCTGACAAAAGGTACCTAGAAACCTCCACTCTCGAATCAGAAGATCGAGTGTGTACGACGCCCCTCGTTGATAGCGCGAAAGAACCAAAATATTTCGGTAGACACCCAAAAGTGTGCGTCTTTCGACGTGGTTGAGGCGGGTTTCCCGAATCTCCCGAGCCAACTGGGATGCTTGTTCTGGATCTCCCAACCACGCATGTACCTGAGAAGTGAAACATCTGAGAGAGATGATCTCCGGGGAACCGTCGTCCACAAATGGTTTCAAATCCCGTAGAAGAGGCTCAAGGCGTGTTCCCCAGGTGTACAGCAACGGCAAGTCTGGTGGGGTATTACCGTAAAGCTCAAAGGCGCGCAGAATGCGTTGGATGAACTGTAATCGTTCTGTTGGGGTAAGCATTGAGTCGCTTGCATCCGGCTGGACCGATGCCATGTAAAGGTGCCAAGCGTGTTCGGGATCGAACGGGGTATTCAAAAGGGAACGGAGCTCGTCAGCAGGATCTTCGGGTTCGTGCGCGGGTCGGACGGTTCGTGGCCAATCGAGCAGACGCGTCTGAGAGGAGAGAGTACGTGCTGCAGATGAAGAATGACGTCGTGTGCACCGGTGGGAAGGGTGGAGCAAGGGTCGTGATCGACGGGGAATGGCTTCATCCAACATGAACAGTCGATTTCGGACTAGAAATATAACGTTAGTATGGAGACCGGGTGATATGAAGTAAACGGAGTACCTGGGCACCACGGAGAATGACGAGAGGCGCAAGAGGTGTTGGAGGTTGGATCCCAAGGCGGAAGGCGGCAACGGTTGCAGTCGACGGAGAGGGGCTCTACGGCCTTCTCCTTTCCCTTGGATGGCCGGGGCGGAGGTGAAATGAAGTCGGTGAGAAACGGACGTTTTGTTGACCGTGTCATGGAGGTGAGAGCCAGCTTGAGGAGGCGTCCACCTGACGATTTTGAAGTTATGGCGGCTGCCAAAGGCTCGACCATGAGCACCGGTCCAAGACTGTGGTATTACAATTGAATATTGAACGTTCGTGACGCGGGAGCGCAAAGCGAACCTACCCAGCGGTGGACTGCAAGGCGTTGGCAGTAACTTTGCTGTGCATGGGTTATTGGGGTGTTAGATATTATGTAATCGAATAAAAATTATTTATGACGAACGTGATTGCAGTCTTCCATTCTCAATCTCCGGCGTGCCATCTTGACGCCGCGATAACTGGATCGCATATGGAACGATCGGTTATTCATAGCGCTCGGATTCGAGGAAGATACCAAGTATCAGATTAAGTTCCATGTGACTCGCCGCTCCTCGCCGTCTGACACACCTGACCTTCCTACCATCTCTCCATTCGGCCCGAGATGTCGGATCCTGACGCCGCCTTTGCGTCGTTGCCACCTCATGAGATTATCCTCGTCCCCCCACCAGGCCATCAGGACAGGCAGTCCCTGCTCGATCAGTGTATCAACGTCAGGATCGACGTCTTTGTACATGAACAACAGTTTTCACTGCTCGTAGAGGTCGACGAGTGCGTCATTCCCCTTCAAGCTTATCTACATTTTTCACCATCCATTTCAATCATCATCGAAAACAGGCATGATCCGACAGCAACCCATTTCTTGCTCCGTCTAGTACCTTCCCTTACACCGATCGGGACAATCCGAACCTACACAGTGGCAGAGGGAAATTATTACAAGCTCAGTCGTCTAGCTGTTCTCAAGCCGTATCGGGAATATCGTTTTGGGCGCGATCTCGTGCTCGCGTTACATCGATGGGTGAAAGACGACGCAGCGCGCAATGGGTGGCCTCTTGCCAAAGTCGTCTGCCATTCACAGTTGCCCGTTAAAGGGTTCTATGCCAAGTATGTCAGGTCTGATCCGTGCTATCCTCACCTCCTAGCTGATTCGTCTCTCCTTCCAAGGTACGGCTACCAATCAGAGGTGATATTCCCACTTCCCCTTGTTATCGTTGTGTACTCATTCTCCGCGAACAGGGGGATGAATTCGATGAGGACGGCGCTCCACATCAGAAAATGGCTGTTTATCTGCCATCGTAGCTGCATTATCACAGTAATGTAACAAGTTCATGTACTTTCTCGATGAAACGAATCACAAGGTATAAAACAAGTTAAAGCGGTGTTCTAACAATACAGTGACAACCGAGGGAAACCGTCATGATCAAGTCCAGTGTCGTAAACGATCGAACATAGCGTAAATTAGTAATGATGAGGAACGGGGCACGACGCCCTGTTAGTCAGGGGCAAAAAGTAAATTCATAGTTGGGTATATCTGGTCGCACCATCATCAGGGCCCATCCCATCGCTCTCGCTTTCAGAGCTAAACGACTCTGATTTGATGGTACGAAGGGCATGGAATGGGCTCTCAGATGGGGATCCGGGAAGAATGCTGAAGTTGATACTGGTTCCATGACCAAAGCCGGTTGTTCCTTCTTCGTAAAGTCTTCGCGCAGCCTCGTACTCGATTTTTTCCTGCTCCGCTTGAGCTAGGAACGGCTGGAAACAAGGTAGATGAGTGCTTGGTGTCACCATAACAATGGTCGACCAACCTTGCGCTCATCATCAGTCATCGATCGCCACTTTGCGGCAGCCAAGACGCTTTGCTTGGTTGTCTCCTGTTCATCGCCAAAGACTTCCTTCACTAAGAAGGGATCCGAACGAATACGCTGCAAGAACATGAAATACGCGCTCAGCGGTTTCTTGGGGGCATTGGGGTCCTTGAGGTTACTCTTCCGAGACCGACCCGCCTTCCGTTGCGCGGTGCGGAAAGCGTTCTCCCGCTTGATATCCTCCGGCGTCAAAGTCCGCATGTAGGCAGCATTCTCGCGCTCGCGTGCCTGTTTGAGGACAAAGGATCTTTGTTTGTATGGCTAATCATGGAAGCTCAGATCAGCGGTAATTCCCAGGGTGCGACGGCGCAGCAACATACCTCCTTTTCTTCCGCGGTCAGGTTCGCGTACTCCTGACCGGCTTCCTTGGCAGCCTGCGCAACATTGAGTTTTCTCGTACTTGTTGCCTGGTGGCGCTGGATCCAATCTGTGAAGTAAAGCTGCCAAGCGGACGGTGCCAATTTGGGCGGCTTCAACAGAGATTTGACAGGAGCTATGTCGGAGATAATGGAACAAGCAGTCAGCATGACGACAGTCACAGAAGGGACGGATATGATCAGATATACACGTACTGGATTCGGCCGACTTTGAATCCCTGGGAAGCTCATCTAGTGGTGACTTCTTTCTCCGTCGCACGGTGGCGTCGCGATCGTCGCTGACGGAAACTGACTCTGCACGACGGCTGTAGGCCCGTGTCAGCGTAGCAACGTTAGGGGACGGGGCGCTCGATGATTGGAACATTAGGCCGAGAGGATTGGCATCCTTTCTCGGGTGAAACCGTTGGCCTTTGGCTGTGTAAGGGTTCTCGGATAGGGGACCGGAGGTGGTGGAGGGTGTGTAATGGGATGAATCCCACAGTTGCGATGCCCATGCGGGAGGTCTCAGCGAAGTCTCTGCGGGGGAAATTGAAGCAACACCGAGACCGGGCGAGCTGAGGTAACCATCAGAAACTTCTGCTGGTGATAGCGATCGAGGGAGGGGATGGAGGGCTGCGAAATCAGATGGGGAGAAGGAGGTATTCTGATGGAACGCGTGGTTGCCATACGTGATGAAGGCGGGAGGCGACTGCGGGTCTGATTGGGTACCGCGTATGGGGATGGGGGAAGAAGAGGACGGGTCCAAGGGAGAAACGTGCGAGTCATTCAGCCACTGAGAAAGATTGGAGTCATCGAGATCGAAAGTGGGGTGTACATCGTCGAAGCTGCCAAAGGAGTGGGAGTCATAGAAAGTGCTGCTGGGAGACGCGTCTGGGACGTCAAAGTCGGACGCGCGGCGCGGGGAGGCGGGATTGTCTGATAGGATTGGGGAGATGGGCTGATTGTAGGATAGTTCGCGGGATGGATCCCAGGGAGGGGGGAGAAGGGCGGGATCGTCGAGGTCGAGCGGCCCAAAGATCATCTGGTCAGAGTCTGGGGGAGAGATGAGGTCGTAGGGGGGAGTGTCGATAAAGCTGATGATGGGGGTCGGGTCCTTCATGGAGGCGTCTGTCGGATGGTGGGTGCGGTGAGGATAAGAGGAGAGAGGCATTGGACGAGGGGTGGCAAGGTATGGCGGGGGATTGGCTTTAATAGTTGTCGGAGCCGGTGTATGATTGGACAGCGAATCGGGGGAGGTGTCAGCGGTATTCAAGGAGGCAAAGACGAGAGGGGCTCGGCTGAATATCCATAACGGCCCTCGAATCCTGTACCGGGCTGCCAAACTGGTCATCATGTGCCAGTCTGACTCGTTTCGATTCAGCAGCTTGGTTCTACCTCTATCGTGTCGACAAGAGAGACTCACGAGCTCTCAGATCTCTTCAATGGCCACGTCCATGAGCTGCTGAGCGTCGTCAGTCGTCGTCGTCGTCGCCCTCTGCGGCGCCAGTGGCAGAAAGACATACGCGCGACCGGCCCTAAACGCCTTCTACAACGAGCAAGTCTGACCCAAGGCGGCGGTCCCTATTGTCATTGCCACCCGCCACCGGCAGAATTAATCCGTGTTGGGACTCCAAGGCTGTGTCCACTTTGTACCATATGTTTTTCTTTATTTCTCAAACCATCTCTATTTGGCAGCCAGCGGATCCCGCCCCATCAAGCATGAGGCTACCAATCATAGGATCACGATGGATTCTACCGACCGGTATCGCGGTCCATTGTATACACTCTTCCCCGGCTGAAAACGGAATGCCAGGTCATCCGCGCAGACGCATGGTCCCCATCAGTTTCTCTGCTCGATGCGCATGCTCAGGGGGAGGAAGATCACCCACCTCCCAGTCCTTCACATCCTTCATGATTACCCTTTCACGCTCCAGCGTCGCTTCCTGTCTACGGTACGCGTCCCGATCTCCCTCGGCAAGAAGCAACGGGACAAGGTGAATGCGTGACCAAACTTTCTCCCTCTGCAGTTCCCTAGTGGGGAAAATCATTCGTCAGGGTCCTAATTTGTGAAATCGCGCTTTTTCTGGCACGGCCCGAAACAGGCCAGCGTCACTGATAAGAGGTCGGCCGGATCCTCCGCCGAAGGAGACACGTTTCGCGATGAGCGCACCATGAGAATGCACGTGTTACAGCCTGCGGACCCTGATGCACTATTTGTAAGAAAAAACCCACCTTCTTTCTAAATTCCCCTTTCCAACACGATAGAATCCGTACGCACACACGGCCGTCACAGCACCTAGAATGGCCAGACCGCTGGGTCCACGAAAGGGAAGGTTACGCTTGTACCTTACGGCTTCAAAGCCCCCAGGAGGGGGCATATCCCTGTGGAGGCGGCGCAGCGGTCAATACGGGGTGATGCATGCCAAGCATCGACGCACTGTTGGTATGGTATCGACACTGTGGTGCCGGTGACAGAATCAGCATTCCATTCATTGCAAACAAGCACAACACGCACTTGTTATGGTGAAAAAGTCGACGGGAGGTGGATGTCAATGTGTCGATGGTTACGTTGGATGGCGCACGCTAAGGCCGTTTCAAGACCGGCCCTAAGGCCACGTGTACCCACACTACTCCACCACTGGCATTGTCTGGAACGAGTTGAATTGCCAGACGGTTTGTTCCGATGCGTTCCTACGTTCTAGAGTCTTAACAGTTCCTGTGGTCCCAAACGTGCCCTGCATGCCGTCACATCCTGCTGAGCGAGCGAACACCCATGCGGTCGAGACCAAAACCTTGTGCGACTCTGGAGCTTGATGATGATTGCGTAAACGCCCGCTAAGCTAGACAACACGTCCTGTATCGAGTCTTTAGCACGCGTGTTCACTACGTGCTACGTGGTCATAAAGTAGCAGTTGCCCTGTTTCGGGACTCAACGCCAGGCAAAGGTTTCTAATAGTCGATAAATAGCCAAATGCCAACTTAGCGTCTCATTATTCTTTGACGCCGCAAAGCACCGCCATCATGTCACACAACCAATCCCCAGGTCCTTCCGCTCTCCCCAGTTCCCAGATGTTCGTCCAGCCTCCTCCCGTCGCCCCTTCCACAAGGCAAAAAAGCAAGGCATACACTACAGGTATCGCCGCTGGCGTCGAAGATGAAAAATACCAGGCAAAATACAAGGAATTAAAACGAAAAGTAAAGGAAATCGAGATAGTGTGTTGTACTTCTTCCCGCGTCCGCTTTTTCTCAAGTTATCTCCTTTCGCAGGAGAACGACAAGCTCCAGTTCAAGGTGCTTATGGCCAAAAAATCCATTCAACGAATGAAATTGGAAAGAGCGTGAGCATATCTTTGACTCGCATCCTTTCTTCATCTTATGTGACATCAGTGTCTTGTATGAGCGACTATCCGCCGTACCCCCTTCGCCAGACCTACACGGCCATGGTCCCCTCCCTCCCATGCATGCTGGTCCTGGGGTGCCACTTCAACACGCACAGCAAGAACCAGGTTCTGGTCAACACCGCGATCCGCGGAACATGGACATCAATGACCCCAACACACCAGACTATGTCTATTCATCTGGCAATATCCGCGTCATTTCTGGCCTAGACGGGCGCCCAGTACAAGTATCGGATGGACCCATTGGACCAGGTGTAGCACCTTCCCATACAGTGTCTGCCGTACATATGTCACGGCACAGTTCCGCCTCAGGCCATGACTCCCGTCAGCTTCCACCCCTCTCGCAATTGACTCCTGTGCAACATCTCGAACATTCGCGGAGCCACGCGCAGTCCCAGCCTCATTCGTCCCATCTGCACTCCCACAGCAACGGATCTGATTCACGCTCACGCCCTCACTCCTCGGCGCATTCGCGGGGTCAGGGTCCACCGCCGGGATACCACCAAGGGGGAATCTCTCATCCACAGCAGTATCCTCCTGAGCCCGTCCCTTCTGGACGGGGAATGCAGAGTCCCCCTCTTGCCCACGAGGGAGAACGCTCCAGAAGGTACGACGCCCACGAACGAAGCAGCCATAGTGGCGATCCCTATCCACACGGGCGACACCAGATGGCTCATGCGTCACCACACATCATGTCACCCACCAGTGCTCGCGGATCAACCGCACGTGTTCATAATCACCAACGTGTCGGACCTGGTACCAACATTGATCACCCTGACTTCGAGCACGAGCGTGACCTCGAGAGGGAGCGTAACTGGTCGCGTCAACGTGAACACGATTACGATCGCGAAGTTCCACGTGACTACACAAACTCCGCACCAATCCGTAACTCGCCTCCTCCGCATCTCAGGTCCAGGCTAGAGAGAGACTTTCAAGACCATTCTTCTTATCGACTACGAGAGGAGCAAATGTATCTTCGCGAGCCCATTGGTCCAGGCGTGTATGGTCGATCGTCTCGGTCTGATACGCCCGGGTCTTGTTCCGGTTCTGCCGAGGCTCAAACACGATCCGATGCACATCCCCAGTACTATGATCGGGAGCGCCCGAGACCCTATGTACCCCGGGGAATAAACCAATCGCAAACCCCAAATGAGGACATTGATTTCGTTCACGAAGATGGCCGTTCACACAATCGTGACCGTGACCGTGACCGTGGTGGATCATACATACCACCCGAACAACACCGCCCTCCTTTGGAACCATCGAGAAAACGCTCTCGTAACGACATGGATATAGACGGGGAGGATGACGTCGTCTCAGCACCAGGGGACAGCTCAGGGGGTGGAGGAGATAGTTCTTTGAGGTATGGAGGAAGCCACCGGTCAGATGACAGAGGCTCGAAGAGACTCCATCAGGAAGGTGTACCGTCATCCGCCCAAAGCTACGGCGGAAACGACGAACCAGAGGAAGGACACTCCGATGATTAGGGGTTCGGTGAATATACTCCACGCGTGTTCCCTTATAGAATTTCTTGTGCTAAAGTGCTTCTAGTCATTATTTCTTTGTCAATACTGGTGTGTTTATGTGGGTCGTTGTTTCGGTAATATCGTAATTTATGGTTGTTTGTGGATTCGCGAGTGACGCCAACGAGTCCATATCCATGCCATGTAGATCTCACCATGGTTTACACCGCAAATCTTTAAAATTAGCCACTGCTGAAAACCTAGCCATACAAGGTGACCTTGGGAAAGAAGGGACAATCCACAAACACAGTAATGTGAAAGGGTTTGACAAACCTGGTGCCCCTGTCTCCGAAGAAAGAACCATGACGCATAATCCCACACGTCATCCCCGTCGAGAATCGGCAGTCGTGGTGTTGTGGAACGCTCCGCCGAAACTAGTGGTTCAAGTTTCTTTCGCCGCGTCGGGCTGATAAACCTCATCTTCTTTTCCCGTGCCCAATCCTGAATGCGCAGTTCCGCTGCCTAATAGAAGGATGACGTCCATAACAGTGGCGTTGTGGTCGAAGTGTCTTGACCCGGGGAACATTGACTGGTGCACCTCCGCAAGTCGTCGTGCCGAGTGCATGACGTACGACGCGGCCGCTTGACCCACGGGTCGGTCAGACCTCAGAACAAACTCGCTTGTCTGTTGGGCTGCGACTGGCAAGCCACGCTCAGGCCGAGAAGCCGTGGTGGGAGATATATTGATCATCTCATCTATTTAGTTGTAACAATGTATTAGCCAGCCTCGGAGTACGGTATACGGGAATGGAACTCTCTTCTGAGTCTCCCACCATCTCAGTCCGAGTGTTATCGCCATCGCTTCGCCTCTCCCAGATTGTCAACTGCCGGAACCTGTGGCCTCAGCATGCTGAGCAAAATCCCCAGTGGAGTGGGGCCGGATGCAATGCTTACCACAATGAGCGTTCAAAGTGGAGTGCTATATTTCCGATGACGGGAACCAGAGACAATAGTGATGCCTTACCTTGGCTGACAGATGGCTGGATTTGGTTGCCATTCCGAGTGGCAGACACCCATGAAGACCAGGTTTGGTGAGTCGGCATTTGTATGGCAATGCTTTCGCCAAAAGTGAAAGCTACTGCATTCCATTGGGATTTGGACGTCTGGGCTGTGACAGCCAGAAGTGTCCCCCGCGTCCGATGGGGCCCGCTGACTATGTTGGCCGTGCTCAGCCACATCTTGGAAACTTTAAAGCTCTACGTGCTGGTGATATGACTGCTCTCCACCTCGGATGCAGTATCGCAATAGATGACGTAGTCATACACTGTGGATCAGTTCTGAAATGCAAATTCTGGGCACGGATTCACAAACCAAGTATTCGGAACCGTGGTTGACGTTGACTTAGACCACATATGCAAGGGCGCAATGTAGATCAAACGAGTCATTGGTTCTAAGTGTGTTCGAGTTGTATATCAAGGGAACGGTAGTTACATGACTGGTTCGAGCACGCCGCCCACCCCTCCCCTCACCGGTACACATGGTCCGCTACCAGTAAAAATCAGCTGGTTATGTCCGCGAAGTCGAATGAATGACTTACAATGAAGGTTAGCTGCGATCTCCGCTTCGGCCTTGTCACCGTTCGCTAACAGTTTTTCCTTGTTGTATAAAAGCTCCTCGCGAGTCTCCGTCGAAAACTCCTGATTCTGGGCTGCAAAGAAACCGTGTCAACTACTCATAGATCATGACACAACGAACCCACTTTCGACGATGGCATCGACCGGACAAGCCTCCTGGCAGAAGCCACAGTAAATGCACTTTGTCATGTCAATGTCTAGTTATCATGATGAGTCTATGGTCAGTGTAAATTTGAAACAACTTGCCGTATTTAGTTGTCCGTCGCGACCCATCTTGACGTGCCTCGCTTTCAATAGTGATAGCTTGAGCAGGACATATCGCTTCACAGAGCTTACAAGCTGGATGGGACGTGAGGCAGGCCAACTGGCTAATTGGACGACATACCGATGCAGCGCTCCTCACCGCTGGGGTATCTTCGCAGGGCATGTTCGCCACGAAAGCGGGGGGACAGCGGACCCTTCTCATACGGGTACATGATGGTGTAAGGAGGCCTGAAGAAGTTCTCCATGACGATCCACATTCCTATGAAACATCCGTGACAATGTGGACGCGCCTTTACACCAACGACCTACCTCGGAGGATTTCGGTGAAGAAGAAGAGATGGACCGCTTTGTCAATAGCACTTGGGCCGTCTTTGTACAAGTCTGTATGCTTGTCCGGTTCGTCCTGGGCGGTCAGTGTACCAGTAGCACCAGGAGACCTGATTTTGACAGGACCCTCCAAGCTGCTGTGTCCAAGGTGCTCGGCATGTGAGCAACGGGAGGAAGAGATGGTCCGGTAAGTAACTAATGCAGAACGGAGGGCGCTAGGGCGCTGTGGGGTCAGCAAACGGTGCGAGAGCCCGACACCAAGACGTGCACGGGCCAGCGGCATTGTCGACTATGACGGACCAGAGTAACAGAGAGTTGTGACAGGCCGTCACGCTATTGTGACGCGTATTTCCCGGGCCAATGATCTTTCGCGTAGTATCTTGTCAGCGGTTCACATCCATGTCCACTTCAAAAGCAAAAGCAAAGGCTCAACCGCTTTCAGACCAGGGTACGGTGGAGGCCACCTTTGCCTTTCACTGCCTCATCATGACAGGCTAGACAGAGATACAACAAGCGTATTCTCGCTTCCAGAATGACTTGCAAACCCTGGCTAGCAAGATCGGCGAACTCGAGCAAGAAGCTGAGGAGCATACGTAGGTACTTTGACTGCTGTGACGGAATGATGATCAAGTTCGGAGTCAGGTTGGTTCTTTCAACGTTAGATGAAGCTTTGGAGGAGGAGCCTGATCGCAAATGTTTTCGTTTGATCGGCGGTGTGCTCGTTGAACGCACTGTCAAAGATGTTGTTCCAGCATTGCAAACGAACTGCGGAGGAGTGAGCGGCACTATTCTATCTGCTTTGACCCAGTCTAACACATATCGCTCAGATAAAAAAGGTGATCACCACACTGATGGAACAGATCAAGTCGAAAGAGCAAGAGTTTGAGACTTTCAAACGGGAACACAACATACGTGTCATCCATAAAGCATGAACCTCTTCCAGTTGCCTTGAGTAATAGATCACTCGTCCAATACCCTGCTTAAAAACTCGCCAGCTTATCATAAATTCGTCAGTCTAGGAGCGTCCTCTACACCATCATTTCTGTTTCACAGTAGGCGTGCACGGCTTTTCCATCCATAGAAAGGACATGCGGCTACCGTCCACCGGGGTTTGAGATGGCTGTAGAGTTACAAAACCGACGGTATAACACTACTTAAGTCTGATGTCAAGTCCCCTTTTGGACATCAATATCTGGTTGGCGATAAGCGGTGCGTTGTGATTGTGGTCCACCGTAACCAGATGCAGGTGTCATCTCTGTCTCAGATGAGGGAATGACCAGCTTGCAACCTAGATACCGTTGGGTACCACGTGTGGCGCGTGGTTATTTTTTCATATGGTCCCGTCGCAAGGCACGACAACCATCTCGGCCCAAATTTCGGACGTATCGTCCCATGAGGTCAAACACTCATCGGCCCCTTTCTTCCCATACTGACCCATCGCTCTCCTTCACTCACTTGGATCTTTGCATTCCCTGTACCAAGTCTGTCCTTTCTTGGATCTCCTTCTTTGACAACTGCATGCGTGCATTCTATTGGGTCACCGCACTCCTGACCGTATGCTGTGAGATCGTTCTCGCGGCCGAGGAGTGTGCGTTTCTAGAGTCCCACGACAACTTTCGCTCCAGATTCGATGCGCAGCCGCTCAACTGGTCAGCGGTCTTGGTTGATAAAGCACAGACATGGGCGAATGGATGCCGCTTTGAGCATTCAAATGGCCAGCTTGGACCATACGGCGAAAACATCGCGGCAGGAACTGGAAATTTCACTGCTGAGGATGCGATGAGCATGTTTATGGACGGCTTGCGTGAGCTCTCTCTCGAAGGCTTCCCATGCTTAGCTCCTTACAGATGCATCAGAGACCTTTGACCTCAGAAACCCTACATTCTCTGATTTCACGCAGATAATATGGCAATCTACCACAGATCTCGGGTGTGCGTCAGCCCAGTGCAGCGGGATATTTGACACGGCCTTTGGAAAAGCAACCATGTATGTCTGTATGTATGAACCTGTTGGCAATGTGGTTGGTGCTTTGCTGTCAGTTGTCAATTGCCATTAGGCGTGCCCTGAACTCACATCATCCTCAGAGATAACATTGGAATTCATTGATTATACCCCCACTTACCATCCTTCATATTCCCGCTACGGTAGTTACATACAGTTTTTTTTGGCCCTTTGTTTTGTCCCACTTTAAATTTCGACGGCTTGCCTCATAGACGGATTGGTCGCGAGTCTACTTTAAATTATGTTTCGCGACGGGCTGTTGATCAGGTTACCGGTTTGGACCGGTTATTGACATCGAGTGGATTAAAGCTTTTCGGGCTATTGTTTATTCTTTTGGCGTATGTTCGCAGCATTGAGTACTGCCAGTGACCGAGTGCTTATAGTATCGGCAATGCATCTGTACCGCCCAACCACGCCATCAAGATCCCACGATGCACCCTCAATATTACTCAGACTCTTTATAATCTGTTAGTCAGACCATACCCACCCTTCGTCAACGACCAAGACCGACCAACATTCATCGATGACGGGCAACGTCGGACCCGTCCTCGGTGCACAATCCGCTACATTACAGACGTTGCCGGTTGAGCTTCTGGTGGAGATCTTCTCCCAGCTTGATCTCGACACTCTTACCACGGTCTCTTGTATCTCGCGTTGGCTCCGAGCTGTTACTGCTGACGTCTCTCTGAACCCGTGGAGACGACCTATACTGCGCAGTCTCCACCGGCGTATTTACGACAAGTCGCTGTCCCACCTTAGCGTTCGTTCAATCGTGCCGCGGCAGAATTGGATTGAAATTCTCACTTTCGCATCGTCGAGTTTTCTATTGTTCAACAGCACCTTGCCCAATTTAAAGTCGTCCGAATGGGAAGAATCCTTTCGCAGGAGGTTTCTGCCCGGATGGACTAAATGGAAAAAGGATGGGTCGTGGAGAGAGTGTTTCATGAGGTTGGTACTCTTTCAATCGATGATGTAGCAACTCTCCTTATGAACCCTCTCTCTAGAGTCCTTTACCGCGTCTGGCACAGAAGTCGATCTTCCTGCACTTCGGATGAATCTTGGACTAAGTGATAGTTTCATTAACCCGATCTACGCTCAGACTCTCAGATCGACTTTTCCCAGGTACATCGTTGTCAACCGAAATGGATCTGTAAATGAGCTTGAAGCTTCTTCCCGAAGCTTTAATCCTCTCAGCATATTTCATGAAATGAAGTCAGTATGCGTCAGACAACGGTACTTCGCTCCAACTCACGCTAGCTAGACTTCAGAATAACGTTGCTCATTTGCCAACTCAGATAAGAGTCAGCAAGCACTTTGTCGTTCTTTATGAGCTAACACAACCTCCCATTTCAGGTTGTCCTTCAGTTAATGGATGTCCGCATCCTTGCACTGGGTGTTGTGAATTGTCCAAGAACGCCTCTTACGATAAATCGTAATGCTCATACCTTTTTGTGTCCACCGGGACTTGAGCCCCCTGGTATGAGCATTGGTGATAGTCTCAACAGCCGTCTGAATGCGCCCGATTCGAGATCGCAGCTGTCCGGTATGTTCGTATGTTGTCGTCTGTTTGAAGTCTAAACTGAACCGGTATTTGCAACGCAGTATACCATGATCATGCGTACCGTCGCCTCTCACATCCTGTACCCTCATATACTCACAGTAACTATCCAATGTACACGCCTGGCGGTGGTGACCAAAGGTGGCATCCGGATGCGATACTAGAAGAAGGCATGCAATGGGTTGGAGGGATGATGTACGTGATAATAATCCGCTTTTCTATCTTTCACTGATTTTTCCGGAGGGTAACCGCGCAACTGCACCCTTGTGATTCTCAAGGGTCCACCACTCATGGGCCGCAAGGATTGGAGTTGCGTACTGGGATGGATCACGCTCAATTCGCATCATTCACATGGGGCGATCTTTTGGCGATTGCACCCTGGATGGAAACGAGGATTACGAAGTGTATCTACGGGCAAGGTTTAGGAAACAATTGATCTATCTTCCGCCGCGATTGCCACTAGTGAAGGTCCTGACAGTTGAGCGGCGGAGTTGCGTGCCTTATTTTCCAGAGTCCACTACCTGTAAAAGCTAAAATGACCGTTCAATCGCATTCGTACGTACCAGTGGATTGCGACGTTGGAACAGCCACATTCGCACAAGACCAGCATGGCTGTTCCAATATCGTGATCCAGACCTCAACGCTCAAATCCTTTATATAGTGATCGAGGTGAGACATAACCTATGTTGTTCGCGGAGACGTGAGATGACCGAACTCTTGCCATATACACCGCATTCTATTGTCTCGGTACCATGGCTAACTTTTGTTTTCGCTGTTAGATGGATCGTCATTCAAGTTCCTCGGGCCCGTTAGACGGGTCCTGTACAATGCCTAAATGCCCCTCCGCGGGTTGGATCTCGGAACAATGACCTTTATATGTCTACGAAGGGCCTTGTGTAGTGGGTCCGACCTTTCCCATTTAAGGTCCGGTTCCAGGAATGAGTCTTTCATTTTTCACCCTTCGCATCCTTTGATTGACGTTGCGGGACATCGTCTCTATACCCTTCTCGTTTAATCATGTCGCCCGTAAGAGCTTTCCTTGATATCCTTCAGCCACCCTTGGCTAAAATTTCGCTCTTCGTC
>JBBPMA010000012.1:29758-46177 GCA_038090075.1 Xanthoconium purpureum
GCACCCAAACATTGGAATGTCGCCAGTTATCATATTTTATAGGCCACACATTTGCGAAACATGCGGAAAGGGCTTTGCACAGTATTCGGGTCTCAAAACACACCAGAATGTCCAGTACGGGATTAGACAGCGATTGCTCCTACATTGTACTGACGGAGAGAACTAGCACCAAGGCCAAGCCTTACATTTGTGGCATTGGTACCTGCAAAAAGGCTTTCGGAGACCCTTCCTCGTGTAGCCGTCATAGAAAAGAGACTCATAGGCGTGAAGGCGTGTACAAGTGTATTATTGCGGACTGTGGAACAAGGTTAGTATGGCGTTTGAATTTCTCTTTCTAAAATTATGAATGACGACTTTCGTTAGGATTAAACGGCGGTCCGCATTTCTGGCACACTTGCGAAAGCACGGGCTTGATCCCACCACACTTGATCTGGGAACCATTGTTTTACAGAACAGCGAAAGGGGGACCTCTGCACCTGTCTGCTTCGCTTCTCCTGCTGCGGTAAACAATATCAATGATAAAGCAGAGTCTCGAAGCGCACCCGCCTCTGTTCTTGGTGACAGTAGGTGACATTGTTACGCTCTAATTTTCCGCTAAATTTTCGAAAGGTTCTGGTTACCGTGTCTTGGGCGAAGGCGGTGAGGCAAGTTACACCACGAACAATGGCGCATGGTTGGGTTCAGACGATCCACTTAACTGTCGACGAGCCGACTGGTCTTCCGCGAACGATGTCATGCTCCCGGGTTCGATGTTTCATCAGACCGTAAGCGTCGGTCCATCAGGCAGTACCCATGACATCTACGGCTTCTCAGCCAGCAACCCATTTTCTTGCGACGGTGTAATGTTCACACCGGTTGACTATTCACTTCTCGTCTCTCCCCCGAATCTTCCAACGTGGCCGTTCCTGGAAACCGGAAGTGATGGATCCCAGTCAATATGGTCATCCCCATCGTCAACGTATTCAGCCCTATATTCCACCGGATTCGATGACGATGTGACATCATTGTCGCTAGCGAACGATGTATCACAAGAGTCACTTTTGATGTCATTCCCTTGTGTTTGAAACTTATAATTGATCCACTCTTTTAATTCTAGTATTTTACCTATTGGACTCTTCTGTCTTAGGACGTTATACGTATGTAGTACGGTTGCCCACACAGTTGTAGCTACGGCTTCGCTCAGATTAACTAACTTACCTAATTGCTGCTTGTCAATTATTGAATCAACAAGACGCGTCGGTTAACAAGTGTAAATAACGCCTTCGATTTCTCACTCAAGGCCCTACCGTTTCCACAAATCTAGAGCTGGCCGCTCCTCTTCGCTACATCTGTCTTTTCGGAAAGCACTGTCAGAGTCGCGGCCGCCTCCACATATTTCGTTCGGGTGGATATAATATGTTAGCTTCACCCTTATATCCTACCCCGCCGTTTTCCTCCCAGCTTCTGTCCGACGATCAGCTGCACCTCAAACCGTCCAAAGATATCGAGGCATTCAACAGTCTTCTTCCACCTCCTATCGAATTCGTAGAAGGATCATCATCTGGTGTTCTTGCAGTTGCTGAAGGAAAGTACGACCCTATCAACGGAACCCCAAAAGCCAGCAAGGTGAGTAAACCGATATTCGCTTAGCTATCCAATGTCATGAATGAATGGCAGCCTACTCTGGACCCACCGAAAACACCACTCACGCAAAAGCACGCTTTCTCGAAGGCTTCTCCGCCCATAGCTCGGAACGCAAAACACTCACTGTACAATGACATACTCGATTTCACTTGGCCGCCAGGTCATGGTGTTGGTAGCGGTCTCTTGAACACTGGAAATACCTGCTTTCTGAACAGTGCATTGCAATGCCTCCTCCATACACCACCTCTACTCCGTGTTTTGCACGCGCACTCCAAAGCAGACCCCTGTGAGTGCATTGCCGCTTTTTGTTCCTTGGGAAGGCATTTTCACCTCTTCATTCAGGCAGAGTCAAGAGTGGATTTTGCATGGCATGTAACCTTCGGCAGGTAATGATAGACTCGTACCACAAGCCCCACTCGTTTACGCCCTATCAAATCACAACCAAATTGCAATGTACGTTTAGACCACGTATTTGCGTCAATCTTACTCACTGATATTGGTAGTCATCGCAAAACATATGCGCAAAGGGCGACAAGAGGATTCCCATGAATTCCTCCGTTATGCCATTGATGCATTGCAAAGATCGTGCTTGGTTGGTTATCCCCAGTCCGTGTTCTCTGAACTTTTTGGCCGCAATTCCTGACCTCCAGCTTAGTAAAGTTGACCATGATTTGGCCGAGACAACATGGGTACACAAGATTTTTGGCGGGCGACTCCGTTCCCGGGTAACATGTCGAGAATGCAATCATAACAGTGACACTTTCGACAGTATGTTGGACATAAGCCTGGACATATATGGCTCGTCAACTTTGAAGGATGCACTCAAGAAGTTCGTCGCCATAGATTACCTGAGAGGCTCAGACAAATACAAATGCGAGAAGTGAGTGGCTTGAGTGACAGTGGCCTCATATTTCACTCACAGATTCTAACGAAGGTGCGAAAAAGCTGTTGTTGCTGAAAAGCGTTTCACTGTCCACGATGCCCCTGCTGTGCTAACAATACATTTGAAACGCTTCTCTCCGCTTGGCCGAAAGATTGGCCACCATGTTCACTATGACGAGCGCCTGTCGCTCCAACCCGCGATGAGCGATGGTCAACACGGGCCTTCCTACACGCTATATGGTATCATTTGCCACGCCGGAGGTGGCCCCAATTCGGGTCACTACTTCGCTCATGTCAAAGCGGCGAATGGACGGTGGTACGAAATGAACGACGACATGGTCTCACCGCACCATAGTGCCCCCGTGGGCATGAAGAACGCATACATTTTGTTTTATATGCGTGACAGGGGGCAGTCGCTCGAGGGTGCTATCGGTTGCCCAAACAGGGTGGTTGGGAGCGTCAAGAATAGCATCGTTGGCGGTATGAAGAAGCGGAAGAATAGTGATCTAGATGAAGAGGATATTGGTGTCAAGGCTCACTACCCCTTCATCGGCCCTCTTCTCCCTTCACCCATGCCCAACAACATCGGTGACAAACAACCAGCCACCACGACTCACGCATCCGACCCTCAGGCCGTTAATTTGAAAAAGAAGATAGCTGCTATCACGACCGGACAAAGCACTGCTCTGACGAGTCTTGCGCAGTATGACGAAGATGATAGTCTTGACGGATCCTCGGAATCCATACCACTAGAGTCAAAAACAGCAGGCTCAGAATCATCCCCTCCCCCTCTGCCCCCGCCTTCCACTGATTCACCCCAGTCACCTTCGTCCTCAGACCATACTTCCATTGCCCAAATACCTGCACCACCTTCGGATACCCCTCGTTCCAGTGGGATTGATCCCAGAAATTTCTATGCATCTCATACAAAGAATGAAAGGAAGCGTAAATCACCGTTTGGCAATGACGACGATCACAAGCTCAACTCCAAGCACCACATGTCGTCACCGGTACAGACTCCCTCTCCCAAACGCACACCTCGCGCGCAGCGCAGAAACTCTTCCTTTGGTGGCAGTACAAGCAATCCTTACTCTCGACTGATTGGGACCAACCCATTGCGGCATCCAGGCTCCCACAGACCAAGGCAGTACGGTAACAAACGAAAGAGAATGATTATATAGTCACGTGTATTGCCTGCTGTATCATGCGCATCTTGTAGTAGTTCCGGAGTGTGCAAATAGGTCAGGGTAACATGCGAACCGCAGTCATCACTAAATAGATGGAGGTAATAAGTGTGTCTATAGTTTTGCTTTGAACTCGGCAGTATTGGAACTGTTATCTTGCGCGTCCCACCAGATCACGGAAATAGTGATGTCATCACGATATCGGCGAGCAAAAGGTGAAGGGATGCTCATAAGTTTCCTGAGTGCATATGCATCGCCTCCACCAAACGCGTTCCGGATTAGGTGAACGCTGGGGTCGCCATCTCCAAATGACCAATGCCCCTTAACGTTCCCTCTTATCTTTTCCTTGCCTTCGACGGTCGGCGATCCGGATGAGGTTTGGACCAGGGTCTGAAGCTGGGCTTTGGAAACTGTTCCTCTCAGTCCTTTTAGATGCCCGCCCACAAGCGCGACCACTTCTTCCGAGCTTAGCTTGTCCCATAGACCATCGGTGGCAAGTACGACGAATCTAGGCCCAAGACGTCCCGAGGTGTCCAAAGAACTGTTGTCGAAGGAAAACTTGCGGTGAGTGATGGCCGGCGTTGCAGTAACGTACGGCGGTGTTTTCAACGATGCTGGAGCTGGTCGCAATGGTTGGTTGTTGCCGACCATGAATGCCTGATTCAAACTTTATGAAAGATGTCTCTCGGGTGGGACAGGGAAATAGAAGAATCGCGCTCACACATCCTGAACTTCACGTGGCCATTTGTAGCGGGCATCCCCAAATGCTCTTGTAGGTTCAAGACCCCCGAGCACTCGACCAGCACGTATGACATTTTCAGCCTCGTCTTGAGGATGTTCCGATTGCATTCTAACCGGAATTCAGACGCGTCGGAAGACAAAGCAGGGTGCAGTATACTATACCTCTTCAACTCGTTCGGATTTCGGCCTGTTTGGTCCTCGCTCAGTACCTCCACTCTCCAAGAACCCGTGCCATCTGGTGACTCCTCCCAGATGCCCGCGACTGCTCGGCTGTCCCCAGAGCATGCAACGTACAAGTCTTGCTGAGACGTGTCAAAGACGGCCATCAAAGCACAGCTACCTAAAGTGAGCCTGAACACCGCGAACTTGAGGAAAGCCACGCATCAACGTACCAGATACCGCGGGAAGCATCATGGGTAGCGCGAGTGGATGATCACTCAAGTCTGGGATGATTTTCTTTTTGAACGACTCCTTGTCTAGGCTGTTGGCGAGAACCTTCAAAGGCGCATTGATCAATTCCTCATCGAATTTGGTAAACGCGGATTGTATGGCGGAGGAGATGGTCTGGGGATTCTGAATTCCTGGTTTAGAGGACGTGGGTCCAGAAGGTCCATGTATGAGCAACGAGAGTTGCAGTACAACAGCATTGATCAATGTATTCGAGAGAAGGCGAGAAGTATGCGGTCCACCGTGACCGTCCATCACCGCAAAGAATAGCCAGTCACCAGGACCGTTGGGGTCCGAGGGTTCACGAGCGATAATAGCCTCGGCATGTGCATCTTCTAGCGGTTCGTTCGCCGATACGGATGCGATACTATAGTTCCAGGTAATACCTCCTGGACGCGTGATGATATCGGATTTTGCGTTCGTGTTAAGGCGGTCGTCGACAGCGCTGAGAGAAAGCAGGGGGAATGTCTTGCTAGTCATGACGGGCGCACCATCTGCACCGCGTATTTTTACGGGAAGGTCAAAGGTCTGTGACTTGTTGTATCGGTAATAAAGGTATGTTGGGGTACCAATGACGACTGTGGTAGCGGCTATGGGCTTCCAGAGCCTTGTGAACATAGTAGACGGAGTGAACGTTGTGGTGACACGTGACAACAATGGGATCGATAAGATTCCCACTGCCACGAGCCTGCCAGCCACCCAACTTGTGCCAATACCACGACCTGCCCCCCTCCAGCTCCATTCATTTTGCCAGTCAGATGGCGGCCAGCGTGAAACCTCATGCACAAGACATGTTCATGTCCGTGAATGAAGCCCTAGAAGCTGCACCCGAACATTCCCAGTCTTGTACCAAGGATTCTGACTCGGACAACATACAGCGTGAATCTCTTTCACAACCCTTGAATGTGAGTCAAGATATGTGTCTGATTTTCAAGTGCAAGCTCTCAAGCTTGCCCGTATTGTCATCCCCCAAGCTTCACGCAGACATGAGATTCTTGGACGATGCAGACTTGTCGCAGACGCCCATGAGCGGTACCACAGCGGCGTCCTCACAGCAACCCACTCCCGAGTTCTTGATGATTCTGGGGATTAAAGTGAGAGACTTTGCGTATGAGAACACCCTCCCCGCGATAGTTCCCGTGCCACGTGTTCCTCGACAAGTGCAGCCAGCACCTCGAACCCTCAAGCGCGTGCGGAGAGACTGGGATGACAAGGAAGGTTCCTTGAACAGTTCGTCCTCAGTGCGACCACTCTCGGCACAAACCTCAAGCAAGAAACCCAGATCTCTAGAACGCAAGTCTACTGAACCGATGCAAGAACCAGTGGTTCAGCACACCCGTACCTTGGAACGGATAACAGTGAAGAGAGTATACCCCATTTTGAACCCGCCATCACGAAGCACCTTGCCAACAACTCCACGCTCACGATTTCCTGCCAGCCCACCAACCTCACCCTTAACGCCATCACCCTCACATTTTGCATTACAAGAATCTGACGTCGTTCACACGTCCCCCGCGTTCCCAATTGTTGTACACGTAGAGAATCCTGGCGTAATTCCCGTTTCGGAATCGCAGTCTCTTCATCCCGTTCTCTATACCGGGTTTACGTCGGAGTCGCGTTCGTTCCCGGGCTGCTCTCCCGTTCCAAGCCAACAGAATCCACCGCCTGCTCCCCTAAGAAGTTCATCTCTCGAACTACCATCCCCGACCAAGGAGTTGGAAGCAGGTCCCCGTGTTCGTAGGCGTCGCGATGTTGGGACGCAGACGGTACCTCCTTCGAATCGATATCAGCTCCGTCAGCGGCCCAATCCATCTCCCCGCGTATCTCCCCTTTCCCGGTGCTCGCATAAAGCAAGTAATATATCCATGTCGCTACCACGGCGGACCCGCCGCGCGCGGTGAAATCATGGAAGTTGTTGATCATGTTTGTTTGCATTCCGGAGTATTTATTCGTTATTGCTGTTGTCTCACTTTTGTGCCGGGAGCGGGTTTGACATGGACCGCTAGCCAATGCACACACTCCCTACATCATATTCGTTGTGTTTCGTCGCCAGTTTTCTTTACCAACCACAGACGCATGTCCTGGAGCTACGTGTAGCCACTTATGTACCTCGTAATGCATGTATTACCTGGCCCACCCACCGTCGTGTACATCCGCCGAGATGTGCGGTACCGATATATAAGGCAATTAAATGATCATAGATAAAGGTAAGAACGCCAGAGCTAAATTGAGGAGGTCGAATATCTGACATGCAAATATTAGCACTCAGTACTCAGCGGGTATCAGATACTCCCTCGCCTCCTCCCCAGTATTGATGGCAGTCCCTGATCCATCCAATGTCACTATTTCCCTCCTCCCCGTCTCCCTCTCACTCGTGCGCATCCCCCGCTCTCGTCTCCCCCATCTATCACACCCCATCCTCAGACAGATCCTCCAGCCCAAACCAATTTTCCTCAATGTCACCTGCAATGAGATCGAGCTCAGTCTCTTCGCAGAGCACCGTATCCTCTCCGACTTTGAGAGCATAGCCAGGCGCGACAGACACAGACTACGATCCCGCTCTGGCTCTGGCTCTGGTTCTGCTCGTAAGCGACCTGTCTTTGACGACGACGATCAAGTGGAAATTTCTTGCGAGAAATGGAAAGTGCTCCAGCTCGACTCTCATTCTAATCAACTCGGTATGCCTCTGTCTACCAGCGTTTTACAACATTATAACCCATAAGCAGCAGACAACTCGGGGGCACGAATCCACGAGTTGTCCGCACCATTAGCGGCAGGGGGGATTTCCATCTTGTACCAGTCCTCGTATCTGAGCGATTTCATTTTCGTAGGTCAATCCTGGGTCTCGCGCTCTCACATGTCACTCATGTATTCTCAGGTTAAGGAATCCAGACTACGGGAAGTCATGTCACTGTTTGGGGCTGCCGGGTTCGACTTGTATTGTTCTGACCCAGAGCTCCTGATGTCGAGAGTCGTGTCCCCTCTCCTGTCACCAGTTCTACCCGATGTATTCCAAGCCGTCAGTGACATTGTGCCAGAGTTTAGTCCTGAGTCAGGTGCTGTTTTGACGCGGACTCGGAGCAGTATTGACGCTCCGGTCTCTGCTGCAGCATCAGCGCTCCACAAGTTGAACGCTGTCACAGACGAGAAAAGTGCGGTTGGTCGGACACCACACTATCGTCCTGCCACACGAGACAAATCCCATTCGCCTTCATGCACCGATGTTACCATTTTACCCTCCAAACTTGCATGCGTTGGGCTTGCTGACGACTGCGTCGACAGCTGGTCGCTCAAAGTTGTCAAATTGGTTGCATTCCCTGACCTCATTCCCGTGAAAGAGTCGCATCTGTTGCGCGGGTCTGGGCGTAATTACGACGCAACGAAGGTGTCAACCAGTAAAAAAGTCCACGAAATCACGATTCCTTCCTTCCTGTCTTGGCCACGAAGAGGCTCGGATTCAACTGACTCTACCTCTTCATCGAGCGAGGACGGTGAAGGTTACCTCTCTCATTCTCCTCGTAGAGATCCACCCTCGATTCTGCCTACAACAAGTTCCCGCTCATATCCCGACATCTCTCACGCAATCCCATCATTTACACCCTCTTGCAAACCAAAATCAACAGCTAAACACCTTGTTTCACAGGTGTCCACACTCTCTCCTGTGGAGTTTGGGTCCCCCCCTCAAAGCGCTGTTTATTCGCCCGCGGATAAGCAAATGGGTAGCACGTACCCGAGTGTACCATTTTTCAGTTTTACCCGGACATCCGAGGGCTCTTCTTTGACGACGGATGTGTCTGTTCTCGCCGCACTATTTCCACCGGGGGAAAGACACATGCTTATCTGCGCAGGGGAATTAGATACACTTGATACGCACACCGTCGACTTGGATTCTGATTCGGACCAGGATCAAGATCAGGACAACGATGCATTCTCGGAAGGCGAGGCCTTGAGGTGTCTTCAAATCGATCTACGTCGCTTCGGTTTAGGTGAGTGCATTGTTAAAGATCAGACTCTCTGGGATGCGCTAAGCAGTGGAATGTGCCGTCCGGTCTACAGATAAGCACGGTCTTGTCAGCCGCTACTCACGAGTTCTGGAAGAAAATGGAATCAATCACATGTATAGTTCCACAGTTAAGACCGCCAATCTCCTTGTGGGTCTCTGTCCTCCAGAGCCAACTTCTTGTCAACTACTGTCACTTAGGTTGCTAAAGTGCATACTAGCCGTGCTCACGATCTGCTCAAGGCATGTTGATGGACCTCCATTTACTAAAACTGCCACTCTTGGAAATTTTCGAAATCGTCACCTAGTTCTCCATCTGGTATTCTTATGTCTTGGATCAGATACCCACTTCCCAAAATTGCACCGGTTCACAACGAAATTTCTTGGCTTTGGTATTGCGTAGGTCGGCGTTGGGCTCTGAACATTGTCACGTGCACACACATGGATACCGGATGAACGCGGAAGTACGAGATGTGTCGATAGGTCATGAACGTTTGGACACTGGTTCCCGAGGCCAAAGTTCCAATCATAGTTCTTGCTCTTCGTGCATTTTCGCTCGCCCGGCATGTTTGGGCTCTGGTTGGATGTGTCTGATATACATCCTGATAATGCTACTTCGCTTTGGCATGAAGGCGAACCAAGTCAAACCACCTTCTTGCTCTGTGATGCATGCACTTCATCCTCTCTGATACCAGTCACCTTGATAAAGTCTTTCATGATGAAATCAGCATTCGTGAGCTACAGCGTCGGCATGTCAGATGGTCCAACGACAAATCCCATCAACATTGTTCACCTTTTGTGCAAGGTCACGCATGAAACTCGGAAGTAACCTCATGATCAGAGCCGAGTATGCAAAAAATGGTAAAAATATCGTCCTAGACTCCTGTGACTCTAAGGCAGTGATGATTGCCTTCACGACTGTCACCGGGTCCAGAGAGGGCACAAAAAACCGGAACAAGGCATTGTCCGGGAATACTGCTGTGGAGAAGAGGGGTGTCCGAACGTGGCCTGGACAAACGATGGTCGTTCGGACCCCCGGCGAGTGGTACCTGTAACGCACCTGGGGTGGGCAAGCATCAACCTACGGAGGAAGGATGCACGTACTGGTTATCCAGTTCGTAACGGAGCGATTCGTGCAGATTTAATAGTGCGGCCTTGGAAGCACTATAATCCGCTAGTAAGAGTCAGTAACAGAATTTCTTCGACGGAAGAACTTACACGCTTGAGCGCTACCCACAAAACTCATAACAGATGCTAATGTAACCTGTAAAGAGTATGAATGAGGATCGCAATCGCCGGGAAGCTTGTCTCATACAATATGCCCACTTTTCCTTTCAATCATTTTAGGCAAAAAGGCCTTCAGAGTCCAAAAGTGTGCGAAGGTATTCACGCCGAAAGTCCTGTATGTTTGTTTGAGTGAACGGAATGTGGTTCCTTGTGCAAAAGTTCCATACTGATATACGTCCTGGGGATTGAGGTCAAGGATCAGCTTCCCTTGGACCACGCCAGCGTTGTTCACAAGAATAGTCGGGTAGCCAACCTAGGTATAGATGTAAGTTTGGAGGGCTATGACACAACTAGCGTATGCTGACCTCTTCAATGACCTTTTTAGAAATCGCCTCAACTTCTTCCCACTTAGAAACATCACATTTGTAGTACATGATATTATCTGGGGCAGAAGATGATGAGTGCCCCAATTGCAAGATTAAGCCAAGAGTATACAGTTTTCCGTCTGGGTTGGCTTTATGTCGAGAACCACCACGTTTACATTGCGCGCCGCAAGAGTATTCGCTAGTAGCTCTCCCATTCCAGATGATCCTGTTGATGGTACTGAATTGCAGGGGATTCATTGGTCCGCAAGACGTACCGCCAGTAATGAGCACAACCTGATCACTCCAGTCCAGAGGTTCAAATGCAAAGAGGAGATTTCGTTGATTTCTGTACGAGGTCGAGAGCCATTTTATCAGCCCTATTGTAAGTCAGTAGGAGGAAGTCGTCGCTGGAATGTGCTCTACTCACAGAACGCGCACACCGTAGCACAGTATAGTGCAGAGCCAATCACAGTAGGGGTCAATACCCCTCGCGCGTGAAAAAAGTAAAATATAGGTATTAAAACTGTGAAGAAAGGGCCTGGATGCGAGTCAATGTGTGAATTGCGTGGCTAACTGAAACCACGGACTGAAAACAGTTTGTTGCAGGACCTTGATGACCATGTCCACGTCCACATTGTCGTATATTGGAATTGCATCTTCGTGACTCTCCTCTGTAGCCATTCTGGGTTTCATTGGACTTTAGTCTGTGAAGTCGACTGCTTGAGCGCTAGCGCTATTCGGTCGTCCCAAAAATATCTGGACCGTCGTAATGCCGCCAGCTTATAACTGCGTTGTTAGGTACCTGGTCTCCATCATTAGTCCATTTTCAGTGTATTGTTATTGCGTTACGATGAGTTTTGCGTGTGAAATATATACCACATTTGGTTGGAAAACACATTTTAATCATGATGATTAGTATCGTAAACACTTGGCATTGGGTCAGCAAAATTTGTGACCCAGGATAAAGCGGGAGACCCAGGTCGTGGTGTACTATAACGGCAACATCTAATTCTCAAAGCCAAAGGCTCAGACCACCTGCAGCTCTTGAAGTCGGACGCAGCTGATGGTTGCTGGTGCTTGAGCACCAGTCTGACGTACACTCTGCTACGACATGAAATTCTCCCAACTTGTCAACCTGACGCCCTGAATTCCGAAAGCCCCGCAACTCATACCTCTGCTCAAGCTTCAGCAGTTGCTACTTGACCACAAAGCAGCTCCTGCATCGAACAAGACACCGTAATATGCATGGGGTGAAGTGGATTAAGCCTTTGCTCACGAGTAGAACGGTCTAAACCCCCAAACTCATCCTTTCCACGCGTGAGTTTATTTTATTTTACTGCAGCTGTCGCAGCCCCTTGTCAAGTGCAGAAACTCCGTTTGCATGCTGTTCGGTGAGAGTAAAGCCTTGCCAGAATCAAAAGTATCCTAGTGGAATATCAATCCGGAGATCACGGAAACTGTTCGGATCCTAATCAAAATGGTACCCTTCATCGGCACACGGAAACAATGCTGAGGAATGTGGTGCGCATGGGTTGGCGATGGCTGCCGAGACGTAAGTCGATTTCATTAGCGAGCCTGTTTACATATATAAACTGACTTGTATCTGAGTTTGGCCAATGATTGTGACGAACTGGTGCAGTTCAAGGGTTTCTGTCCGTACCAAGGTAAAGATCTTCCACCGTCCTTGGCACTTCCTTATTTTGTTCCAGCTGTAGTAAGTTTAACACCAAAAACATGTCGCGGTGGAACGTGATAACGAGCTTTAACATTTTGACGGCATTCTTCTCCTTGTGGTCACATACGGTGTGGGAGCAAAAACCCTAGGAAGTTTGATGACTCTACGTTAAAGCCTCTTGTATCGCCACTGCAGGCTCCAGCTTGGCCCGCGGCGCGGAAAAGGTCAGAGCTGAGGTAGGAACGGCCAACTTGCACTTCAGGGGTTTTGATTGATCGTTTTTGGGTCAGGGTGCAAAAGCTCGCGTACTGCAGTCCAGAAGTAGCAAATAAGAAGCCTCAGAGAGACAGTCTACCACCGAACCGTGGAATCTCAAACATGGGCTCCGCCAAGATGTGAAGAAAGTGGTCACTTCTCGAAATGATAATACCGCGCGTTAGGCTTCCCTCCATCTGCCGTGGAGAAGTCTCCATTCCGCGTCCGAAGTTGGAAATTCTGCCAGCAGAGAATACTCAGGGTCCGCGGTTACCAGTGTGACGTGTCGACCAGGTTGGAGTATACCCTGCAACTGCAACGGTTGACAAGTTGATTTCCGCATAGGATAGTTCGCGGACTTTGAATTTAGATATTGTTTCCAGATAAGGAAATTGGATCGAAGATTGGTCCGCCCTTTCGATCGAGAGCTCCCCGATTCCTATGCCGTCAGCACCGGAAATAGCTCTATCCAATATCAACCAGGTGGAGCTGCCGGAGGAATAATAAAATAAATGAATAGAAACAAGTACTTATCCTTCGAGACTCATCACTAACGCCATCACCGCTGGCAGTGCCTTCTCCCTTTCCCTACAGCCATGCCTCGGACGCAGGCCGAGCTGCACCCCACCCTCTCCTCAAGGTCGAGTCTACTTGCTAGTCCTCGCCAGACCTCACTTGGACTCTCACCACAGAGTAGAGTACAAAGCTTCGCTAGCATTTCGGTGCGCTGTTTCTTCTTACCATGCGCCACTCTGTTTGCTCAAGGAACTCCAGTCGTCGGAGTCCCCATATCCTGTCAGACCAAATTCAGGGATTAATAACCTATCCAATCGTGTGCGTCTCTAATCCCTGTTTGTGTGTTTAGCTCATACAACTCCAGTTCGACCTCCCCCCAGACCCCCGTCAATGGGGCTCGAACTTGTATGACGATGTAAAGGAACCCGATGACGATCTGCATGACCCGGACGCGAGGGACTCGAGAACTTGGCCAACTCTCGCTGATCGTGGTGTTGTGAATATGGGTTGTCTCTTTCTCGTCACCCTATCCCTCGTCACACTGTTGTGAGTCATTCGTATTACAGCGGCGTATTTCTTTGATCCCGTGCTCTTGTCAACAGTGCCGGTTATCCCATGATTTCATATTTCAATACAAAGAGATTGTCGAACAACGGGGCATTTGGTCTCGGTGGTATTAACGCCAGTGGCCAGGTCTGTCCAACGTACACACAGTTGCTCGCGGATTTCAACTTTAGATACCCAGATTCCAGTCATTTCGGGAAATTGGGCTCTCATCGATGTCGACACGCCAAAGGACGCTTACTCCAAGCCATCCTGGAATGGGGGACCTCACATGGAGTTAGTCTTCTCAGACGAGTTCAACGTCCCCGGTAGAACGTTTTGGCCTGGAGACGACCCCTACTGGGAGGCTGTAGACTTACATTATTGGGTATGTGTCGATCCTATCTGCGGCACTTGCCATCAGTCAATCTCGGGCTCAGGAGACGAACAATTTGGAATGGTATGGTCCTGACGCCATCACCACCCAAGACGGCAGTCTGGTGGTGACGTTGTCGCAGAGGGAGACACATAACTTGAATTACCAAGGAGGTACGTTGACCCAAATTGCAACCTCAGTAGGTTAGTATCCTGATATGACCTCAAGGAATGATGACAACCTGGTACGTTCTCTCCTTGCACGGGGTTCGGCAATTGACTAGTCCAAGGAACAAATTTTGTTTTACTGGCGGATATATCGAGGCAAACGTGTCGCTTCCTGGTGTTAACAACATTGTTGGTAAGATGTTTCCCACATGGTGACGTTATTTAACAGAAAATGAATGCTCTCAAGGGTTTTGGCCGGCGATTTGGACCCTTGGGAACCTAGGTCGGGCTGGATATGGTGCCAGTTTAGAAGGCATGGTGAGATATCGCCGCCTATTTTCCCAGTCATGCGCTTAATTTCCGCTCAGTGGCCATATACTTATGATGCATGTGACATTGGCACCGTCGCCAACCAGTCTATCAACGGGCAGCCGGTGGCGGCTACGGAAGGCGGTGATACCGGTAAAGGTGGCGTGTTGTCCTACCTTCCAGGTCAACGACTATCTCGTTGTACGTGCCCGGGGGAGTCCCACCCTGGCCCTAAACACTCAGATGGCACGTTTGTTGGTCGTTCGGCACCCGAAATAGATATATTCGAGGCACAAGTGGGTAACCCTTTTGGTATCATTTGAGGTCGAAATCGTTGATGTCTTAGATTACAGGGACTCCGCTGCAAGGACAGGTATCACAGTCTGCTCAATGGGCGGTTAGTGTTTCTTTTCCCCCCCGGACTATGGCCTATCTAACCAAGGATCTGCATTCAACGAAGCCTTACAATGCGGGTTATATCTGGAAGAATACCTCAGCGAACGAGGTGATCGTCAATCCCTCCATCAGTGTCCAGAACACGTACATCGGATCGGTATTGCAGCAAGCAACATCAGTGGTGACCGAGACAAATCAAGCATGCTATGAGGGTGAGGCTGGGTGCTACTCAATTTATGGTTTTGAGGTGGGTCAAGTTTCCATTGTAAAGGCATTGTTGGCGCGAGACTAATGCCAATCCCAGTACCTCCCTGGGTTTGACAATGCAGTGAGCTGAGAATGATCTGGTAGGTGGGGGAACGGAGATTGACTTTGCGCTTTATCCTACAGTACATCACATGGATATCCGACAACAAAGTTGCCTGGACGCTCAATGTAGCTGGCATGGCCGCCGACCCGGCTGTCCAGATCTCGGGGCGCCCTATCCCTCAGGAACCAATGGTAGGTCCCACTATACTCGTTGACCGAAAAAGCATGCGAACGCTTATCGTTACTAGTATATCATAGTGAACTTGGGCATGTCGACTAACTTTGGGGTGGTCGATCTCGACCATCTTCCATTTCCAGCTCATATGAGAATTGATTACATCCGGGTTTACCAGCCTTCGAATGCACGCAATATTGGATGTGACCCAAAGGACTTTCCAACTGCTGAGTACATCAATACGTGCGTCTCCTTTGTTGACCCAAAGCGTAGCAGACGACCTGAGACGATTTCAGATATATCGAGGCATACACCAACCCCAACCTTACGACATGGAAAGGGGACTACGGCCAGCCCTTCCCCAAGAACCGATTCCTGGGTGAATGTTGAGGAATGCTTTATCACAGTTATCTCCGGACATACAAATGGACCATTGATTTGACTAAAACCACCCCGGTTCGCATATCTATTGTAGCATTAGTTAATGCCTACACATACATACTAACCTTCGCTGACCTTCCATTTTACCATTTCTCTCACATTCCACTCTAGAGCACGACCCAAGGTCCGTACGGATAGACATTCGAACTTTTGATTGGAAGGGCAGGATTCTCTAATGTCGTACATACAATTTACAAGCAAAGTGCAATGAGTACTCCCAACAGAATCTTGCCTCAAGAGGATCCCGGGGGTTCACTGGTGAATGCGGAAGCTCCAATACTGGAGGGGAGAAATGACCTCCTGTTCAAAACGAGACCTTTCAGTGCTCTAATTTCGCGACGGAGTTCATTCTCGAGTGGATTTCCCCCAGATGCAACTCCGCCCGTGCCTCGTATTAAGGGGACGCCGAGAGTGTATGTCTGTGTTGTAATGTATCCGGTGAAGTCCGAAAGAACTTGAAGTGTCCGTTGCCTAGCAGAGGGAGTCTGTCTGCCAGAAGCAGCAGGCACGGCTGCTTCACTGCGGGGCAAAGCTGCTTGCAGGTTTACCAAGCTCGCAAGAAATGGTGATGCCGTTGGAGGCGGCGGAGGAACGTACTCCCAAAGAAGTCGCGATGGGTGGTCTAGCGGCAAAGGGCTGGGTATGACTTGTTTGGGCACGGAGGATACGAACAAAGGACAACCATTGAGCTGGTTCCAAAGGTCGCTCTGTTTGGGAAGATGGGAGTTGGGATGGTGTACGAAAAAGAAAGCAAACCATACCTGGCGAGCTGCGCCTTCCTCGCCGCC
>JBBPMA010000012.1:46276-58640 GCA_038090075.1 Xanthoconium purpureum
GAGGATACGAACAAAGGACAACCATTGAGCTGGTTCCAAAGGTCGCTCTGTTTGGGAAGATGGGAGTTGGGATGGTGTACGAAAAAGAAAGCAAACCATACCTGGCGAGCTGCGCCTTCCTCGCCGCCCAGCCACGAGAGTTTGTTCTCAAGGTGACGGAAGAGCTCCTCCGTCGATGTACCATCTGTCTTTGAGCGACAGAGCTCTTCAAGCGCGCAGCGGAGAATTGTGATATTCGGAATATCTGCACCTGGTTGGGTGGTTTCCTCCAGGGAATCCGCTGTGTGGGACAAGAGATCGTCTATAGCATGACACTGTGCATACTGGGGTTCCTCGTAAACAGGGAGTGTTCGAGGCAGGTCTTTGTACGACTCTGCCTGGGTTGCCTTGAGAGCAGAAGCAGATTCCGTGAGGCGGGCGATGAGCGCGGATTGATGCTTTCGAAGAGCATGGCGGGCTTGGTAGGATTGCGCGAGTTTTGGAAGAAGATATCTCTGAAAATGGATTCTATGAGCGTCAACACGGGCGTATCCAAAGCCGTTCCGTACGTAGTATACGAAGAGGACGATTGCGGAGGTGCCGGTCAGCCAGGTGAATATCCTGGCGACTCCAACGAGGAGACTAGGCAGAGTAGAAGGAAGTGGTGCAGGATAAGTGCGTGGTGGGACCGACGGTGGCTGCGAAGAGAGATCGTTGAGCAGCACAAGACGAGACAAGTTAAGGCGCACCAGTTCTCGGAGGAGCTGGTCGACCTCGCTGGGGGTGAGCCCTTTTTCGGCAAGGAAAGCCCTTTTCGCGTCCGAATCTTGAAGGCGTACTTGAGGAGAGGTTAGGAAAGCTCGAGCGCGTGTGAGCAGCTCTGTGCGGTCGGGAGATGCCTCCTGGGTGGGCGGCGGCAGTGGGTCGTCGGGCATGGGACAATGTGATCCAAATGAAACTCCCGCCTAAATTTATCCATTATCCCGGGCCGACGCACTCCTCGTGAGCAACACCAAGCATGGTCCACGGGTTCGTCCCTGTCGCGTGGGTAGATTTCCGTGATTCAACTATCACTCGTTCACCATGGATCCCAAGAGCGACGCTCTACCAGGTGTAGTCACAGCGCACAGACGCCCTCGCCACACCCGCCTCCGAAAGCTCTTGACTCACGTCGGGGTTGCGCTGTCGCTGTTCCTCCTCTATGACTTGTCCCATTCCAAATACTCGTTTCAACTTGCGCACCAGATCCAGCCTTGGAAGCATACCTGCTCCTGGGATAACATGTCTTTCGATGACTATGTTAGCCGAGTCGAAGATGCCTTCCTGTCAGCTCCTTCTCGCATCTTGAGTCTAGAAACTGACGATTGTGATGCATAGTGCGATTCCTTCCACTGAATCTGCCATCGCGAATTCGCGACACTACGCAACACATCCCCATTTAGCGGGCTCCCAGGCAGACTTCCAGGATGCAAAGGACGTCCTCTCGTTCTTCCGGGACGAGTTCGGCATTTCCTCTTCGTTGGTTGAGCCCATCTTCGACGCTGGCTCTTCAGAGTCGCGTCATGCAACTTTAAGCACCACATCGGAGCTCAAGTCCCCAAATGCTTGGATTGATGTCTATTACCCTGTAATGAACACTGGTAATGCAGATGGTATTTCCCTGCAGATACTCGCACAGGACGGACAGTCCATCTGGACCGCTGATCTCTTGGAGGATGGCGACCCCAGAGACGAAACGGCTGCCAAGTACAGGCATGCTGTCCCACCTTGGCATGGTCTCAGTGCCGCTGGTGAAGTCGCCGGCCCACTCGTATACGCTAACTATGGTACCAAAGACGACTATGACAAACTTGTGGCTATGGGCGTAGATCTTACCGGAAAGATTGTCCTTGCTCGTTATGGTGCCAACTTCCGTGGCCTTAAAGTAAGCAACATCCATACAAGCTTCCCTTTTGAAGTTGAGCTGGTTTTTCCTAGGTCCAAGGTGCTGAAGAACTTGGTGCAGCTGGAGTTCTAATCTACTCTGATCCTCGCGATGACGGTGTTGTGGTTGCTGAGAATGGTTACCTGCCGTACCCCGCTGGTCCTGCACGCAACCCGACGTCGATCCAACGTGGCTCTGTACAGCTCTTGTCAATTTATCCAGGTGACCCTACCACGCCCGGCTATCCTGCGTACGAAAACGCGACTCGTGTCGAGGGCGGAAACATACCTCGCATCCCTAGCTTACCGCTTTCTTGGGCTAATGCAAAATACTTGTTTGAACATGAGCTCGGCGGTGTTGCGGAGGGCAGGAAACTTGATGGCAAATTTGGCAAACATGTTGTCAAGATGGTCAATGATGGTACGTGCCGTGGAGGTGATCAGAATATTTGATTTATATGTCTCCAATAGTCGACACCAAGGTAATTCCTATTTGGAACACGATGGCTGCTATTCCCGGTCACATCAAGGATGAAGTTGTCATTATCGGTTGTCACAGAGATGGTCGGTGGTTCCTTGGCAGAAAATATATGTGTTGAGACTTGTACCCTTTACAGCTTGGGTTACGGGCGCTGCCGATCCTACATCCGGCACCGTATCTTTGCTTGAGGTCGTTCGCGGTCTTGGTGCATTAGTCAGGCGAGGTTGGAAGCCAATTCGGACTCTTGTCATTGCAAGTTGGGATGCCGAAGAGGTGGGCAGGTTTTCATCATGTTCAAGAATGGCTCTCAGTCACTGTGGTATAGTACGGTCTTATTGGAAGCACAGAGTGGGGAGAGGACTTTGCGCAATGGCTTCAGGCTCACGCTGTCTCCTACATTAACGTCGGTATGTGACCAGTCTTCCAGTAGTGTTTGTACTGCTGACAAGTGAAATAGACGTTTCTGTTTCTGGATCGCGTTACACAGCGTCAGGATCGCCCTCCCTTGCACATCTGATGAAACGCAGCGCCCAAGATGTCGCCCACCCTACTGAACCAAGCAAGACAGTTTGGGACGCGCTCCACGATTCTGGACCATACACCGGGGAACAAGATGAGGATTTTGCCAACATGTGGGCTGCAATGAACCAGACCCGGGCCCACACTTTGGAGGACGACGTTCGCAACGTAATGCCACTCGGATCTGGAAGCGACTATACTATATTCTTGCAGAGACTTGGTGTTAGTCATCGAATTCATGGCCCTTGTGGTCCACCTAACTTCTTCCGTGTCACAGATTGCCAGCTCTGACCAAGGTTTCACTTCCACTCCCACCGATCCTGCTTACCACTACCATTCTATTTATGACTCTCAGATGTGGCAGGAGACATATGCTGACCTTGGCTTCCATCGTCACGTAAGACATGGGAGCTCATATCACCTCAGTGGTCTGATTCTTTATCTTTCTAGGTCGCAGTTGCGAAGACCTTGGGCCTTATCACCCTCCGATTGTCGGAATCGACCATCTTACCTCTCAATACCACAGAATACGCATTGCAGCTCGATTCCTACATTGACAAGTGAGCACTGTTTCATCGCGACTGTGTTCCTGACCAACGTGGTTATGTCAGCGTGGAAGGGGGAGCTTCTGGAACTGCTACTTTGCCGGACCTCCAGAGGGTTCGCGACGCTGTCTTAAAGGTGCAGCACGCGAGCACGAAACTCGATGTTGAGAAACTCGAAGCTGAAGAGGCATTTCGCAAAGCCGTGCGGAACATCCCTCGTGGGTGGTTTGGCCACGACATTGTACGTCGCACCAAAATTTGGATCAAGCGTCTCCTTGCAATTGGCTCCCCGGAGTCCGACAACGTAGAGTTGGACTTCTCTGCTCTGCACACGTTGGGCACAATGAGCGACTTTACCGAGCAGAGCCCTTGCAAGGGGCCACTCTGTGATCTGATCAGGGCGGCTACCAGGGTGAAAAAAGTGAACCATAAACTGTCCTTGTTTGAACGAGGATTTATTTCGGAGGGAGGGATAAGAGACCGGGAATGGTTCAGGCACCTTGGTGTTGCGCCCGGGAAATATCTTGGTGAGTCTTCTAGCAGTCTTGGGGAGAAACGCTCACTCAATGTGCCGATAGGCTATGGTGCGACAACGCTTCCGGCCCTTAGTGAAGCGATTCTTTACGGAAAGAATGCGACGTTGGTAGAGTATGAAGTTACCCGACTGACGACCCTCCTGACCCAACTCGCATACGACATTGAACCATGATCTTTTAAATGTTGTACATATTGTACGTGGAATAGAGCAGCTAGGTCTACCAATGAGCAATGGGACGATTCTCATTCCTGTGATGGCTGCAGTCCAGCACCACCAATGAATTGTTCAAGGACTGGATTTTAATTACATCGTATGCACGTCTCGCCAATAATTATCAAGAGGATATGATTGAATATAAACGGAACGTAGGATAATTAAGTACCGCAAACGTGACTGCATCTCAAGCCTTGCGACGAAGGTCGTTCCATACGGTTGGATGTTCTGTCATACAGTGATTTAGGAGAAAATCGAAATCGGGTTGAACCAATACGTCCGGCGGCTCGGGAATCATGTTGGCCTGATGTCGATCACTGATCGAGAAATGAATTACGCGCCGACAGATGACAAATGACAAAACTGACAAGCATAGACCGCAAAAGACGGCATTCTCAACATCAGCGTCCTTTTCAAAAATGATGTTGACACAATCTTGATATGATCGGACGCTCGAATCAGGCACGGATGTCTTGTGATCGTTGTGAGACTCGGTAGAGGCTAGTGGGGAGGGTATTCTGTTTGTTGGATCCTTGTCGACGTCGATTGTAGTTGGATGGTCACTGTCTGCTTCCATCCGAGGCTTCTTGTGTTCCCCTCCTGGGTTCACAGAAGCCTGAAGTACGTTGTTTGGTCGTTTTGGCGGGCGCGGACTGGATAGCAATGACGCGGGAGTTGGGATCTGTTGACTACATGAGGGTGGTTCTTTATTGGTTACGTCCACGCCGTGCTGATGGGGGTGCATAACTGCATTGATTTGGTCTGAGGTACTTTGCTGTACGAGACGCTGGGAATGAGTCACGGGGGGCAGCGCAGCTAAACTGCGTGAGTCGTGGGGTAACTGCGGATGGTGCGGAAGCAGAAGGGACCCAGCAGGCACTGGCGCGTGAACTGGGAAGCCTGTCGGCGACATCTGGCCAATTGGCAGTGGCGCGCTTGGTGGCGGAGTGGGGAGATGTGCTAACCAGGTTGTGGCAATAGGCGTTGGACCTGAGCGAAGCGACGGCTAGGGACTGATTGAGTAATTTGCCTTTCTTAGATGCACACAACAAACCAGGGCCATGACGCCTTCGGAACTGTGTCGTCGTTGATTCCCCCTCTGATCCAGAAAGGGCTGAAAGGAAGGAGAAGTTGCGGATATGGGTGATGCATAACTATTCCGGCTCTGATCGTGGGCACGGAACTGCGTAGTGTTTGCAAACTGACAGCAAGTGTATCGGTGAGAGAATGAAGAGGATGTCGTGAGTCAACGCACCTCAGGATGTACTGCGGGCATAGGGCGTGCTGCATGTGTGGCGGAGGCCAGGTCAGTACCCTCGGTGGGACGACAAAGCGCGCAGTCACCTGTACTCTGTGGCAGTTGCTGAGGAACACGGGTTGGATCAGCGACAGCCTTGAGCCTAGCATATTTATCCGCCAGGATGAAGTACTCCTTTTCGCGCGCTGTGTATGCGTCCCGAACTGCTTGTAATTCATCGAAAATATGACGTTGTACAGAGGCAGCCGAGGTGGACTGCAGCAGGTCTTGGTATTTTCGATTGATCAGTGCCCGATTTGCCTCGCTGAGGCGGAGCTTTTCTTGCATGTCGGCGAAGCGATGCAGTTGGATATTCTGGGGTGCACCAAGGAAAGTTAAGCGGTCGTTGAGCGTGTTGACCCCGTTTACTAGTCTGCAGTTGTCTTCGTATAGCCTTGCATTATTACCTTGGATGGTGTGGATGTGGCGTAGAGCCATTTGAAACCTGTCCTGTAGGGTCATGTGTTCTTGAGCACGTGTGGCGTTCAAAGTGCCACCAGGAGGGGGAGTGGGGGTGCCCGGAGGATTGGATGGCAGGGGGTGGTTGAGATGGGTGTCATTCCTGTTACGCGCAAGATGACGATTTGACTGTCCAAGACATTTTTGCGACTCACTCTCTGGGCGATGTTTCTTTTGGGCCACCCGGGTTGTCGGTGTCCATGTTGGTGGCAAAGCGAGACGAGCGGTGGCTTAAATGTTCCGGAGACTCAACAAAACAAGTGAGGACACGAGGCGCGCGCGTTTTAGTGATGCAATATCGTATCACGTGCGACAAGATCTTCTGATGACATGTCTTCCGTCCATCGGACTAAGTTGTACTGTATATAAGTAATCAGCATCCCACCCGACCCTCCCCATGGCCCTCGCAGAACCTCCCGTCCTCCCCTCCCACTTCCCCCGCTCTCGACGCCGGAGAGACGACGTCCTTGACTCCCTCCTCTTTGCCGCCGCCTTTGCATCCGGCCCACACACAACCCGCAATCACTCTGGCCATGCCCAACAAGCCAGACAGTCGGACGATCCGGGTAAGCCGCCTACCTATATCAGTAGGCAGGCCCCGAGAAGGCTGCGTCTGCAAGGCCAGAATGCTCCACTAGACGCCGAGGGGAAAGAGAAGATACCGCACTCTACTCAGACACTCTTGCCACCCCGTGCAAGAGAGCCGGCCCTGCTGGAATCGGGCGTCCGAGTACAGTGCATGGCTCGTACCCGCATACCCACTCCTCACGGCACAGTCTTCTTGCACCTCTACCACAATAATCGTGACAACAAGGAACATCTCGCAATCGTCATCGACCCCGCACAGTATTCCGCAAACAACCATCCCACCGCACCTCCCATTCGTAGTCACTCCCTTGATGCAATATGGAGTGACAATGAAACACACGAAGATCGTATTTTGAGGGGTGCTTACGTGGGGAGACTCACCCCCGTGACAAAAGTCGCTTCCCGACCCATAGACCAATCTCCTCGGCCGACCAACCTTCTCCCCCCGCTTGTACGAATCCACTCCGAATGTTTCACTGGTGAAACCATCGGAAGCATGCGCTGCGACTGCGGAGAGCAGCTTGACGAAGCAATTCGCCTCATCTCACAGCCGATCCAGCTCCCGACTTCCTCTCCAGCATCTGTGCCCGGCAGAGGTGCCGTCATCTATCTTCGCCAGGAGGGTCGTGGTATCGGCTTGTTGTCCAAAATTAGGGCCTATAACCTCCAGGACGTGGGCCACGACACCGTCACCGCCAACCTCCTTCTAGGACACAGGGCCGATGAACGTGGTTATGACATCGCAGCTGCCATCCTGAGGGACCTTGGATTGGGCTCGGAACAAGGGGAGGCCATCCGCCTGTTGACGAACAACCCAGATAAAGTCATGGCACTTGAAAAGGAGGGGCTGAAGGTGCTCGAGCGCGTCCCGATGGTACCGAGGTCGTGGAAGTCTAAATCCGAGTTAGCTCCGTCCTCAGTTGGTCGCAAACCGGGTGTTGGCATGATCGGTGGAGATATGGCGTGGGGTGCGGACCTAGACAAGTATCTCCGGACAAAGGTGTTACGGATGGGCCACATATTACCGCTGGGCATGGTGGACGGGACTCAATAGACGACTACAGTGATCCACCAGCACTTGCGGCAACACCGCGACAGTAATAACACATTGATCTTCAACTTAAACAATTTGTTTTGTGAGCACTGCAGTACCTATAGCCCCATTAGAACATTTTCCCCACTATAGATTGGACTTCGAATTCTGCTGTTGTGGAGTTCTCACCTGACGTGGCAAGTGACGGTGTGTGAGAGATTTCAGGTGCTTATTCAAAACAATCCCATAGCTCCAACAAAGTCCCAAAAATCATTACAAAGATTGGAGGGCATCTTTGTATTCAACCCTCTCGACAGAAATGTATTGTTGTGTTGTTGTAATGTCGCTCCAAAATCTTGTGATGCCAAGTGCTGGTGGATCACCGTACACTTTAAAATTCTTTATTACATACTAGTGATTACATAAAATCGCTTCTTGTTGTTGCGCTGCACCACCGAGAGGTACTTAGAACAAGTCTGCCATGTTCGATCCGCTAGGCTCGACAAGCGCCATCTTTGCCAATGGAGACGACGAGCACACCCCACCATGGCCCACTACACCCCACGAGCCCAATTCCCCCATACCCAATCTTCGTCGTGCCTCGCCGTCGTCCGTTATCACCCAGAGGATCGAGTCTGGCGGCCTCTTCGGAAAAGAGCCACGAATTTACGGTGCTCCCGAACCTGGTCTCATCTCACCTCAAACTGCTGTAGGCTCCAATGGAGTAAAGTATGAAAAGAGCGAGCCTTATCTTCGTGTACGGATTACTGGGTTGGATCGCAACAGAAGGGACATTCTCTTCAAATTCGATGCCCAGGTGTGTAACTTGTACACGGGCTGGTGCCATCTGCTAAATCTCTTGGCTTGTTTCATGCGCCCAGACCAACCTTTCCAACTTCACAGGCACCACATACCGCAATGTTTCTCGCTCGTTCGTCGAGTTTCAGCAGTTCTACGACGCGTTGCTCAACAACTGTCCGCATACCATCATCCCCGCTCTTCCCCTTGCCCAGACTTCGGCCCCGACAGACGAAGAAGACGATCGCCTAGTACGAATCATGTTGCAGAGATGGTTGACGCGGATATGCGAAGACCCGATCGTTATGCATGACGAAGACCTGCGATCATTCATCGAGAGCGATTTCGGCTACCAGCCGATGCCCCGCCTAAGGCGAAAAACGAGTTCTGGCTTCGGACTTATTCGCCGTGCCGTGCCGGACGAAGATGAAGGGCTTCAGCGTGCCAGATTCGAGCTTACCAAGCTGGAAACACAATTTTTTGAAGCTGCAAAAGCCGTTGACAAGCTTTCGGTAACCAGGAGATGTAAGCGCCCTCTCCGCTCGTGTTTACGACTCAGCCTGATTGCTCAATGTTATGACAGCGTTATCCACTGCGCATGCTGAAATGGGAAATAAGCTGATCAACGTTGCGTCTTCAGAAGCTCATTCCCCGTTAGGGAACGCGCTACGGAAGCTGGGAAGGGCGTGGCATTGTCTCGCTGACCTAGACCAAGCGCAGTCCATAAGCGAATGTGTTATCATTGGAGATACCCTTGGCTATCAAGGGATGAATGCTCGTTCTGCCAAGGAGGCTCTGCTCCACCGAGCCGGTGTCCTGGAGGAATATCAGGCTGCTGTCAAGGCGACGATATCCAAGAGGAGAAACATAGAGAGGCTGAAAGCAAGCTCTAATATTAGACCTGAACGCGTCGATGAAGCCCTGGAAGACTTGGAAGAGGTAACGGTCTTTCTACCTGAACCGCGCGGGTCGTTGAACAGCTTCATAGGCCAACAAGTATGAGCAAGTACTTGCACAGCGAGCCAATGGCATCTCTCAAAACCTTCACCGCGCTTTGGAAACGCATACCAAGACGGTGACCGATGATATAACCGCTGCCTTGATAGAGCATGCGCGCTCGTCTCTCCAGTACGAGAAGCAGTTGCTCAGGGAACTTGAAGCCCTCAAGGGAGACGTCAACACTGCCAATCAAAAACATGCCCCGCCGAAACCTAATGGTTACCCCAAACCCACCATCATCCCACCGTTGGAGGACGATACCCAGCCATCGATCAGAGCCATAGCTACCGCGCCGCCTGGCCAGCGGTCATTCACCGGCTTCCCCTCTGGCACACCACACGCGACCCAAGCTGTGTTCCGACCACATAGTGCCGTTCCACAGTCACCAAGTGCCGATTCGTCCACGGCACGGAGTTCATCTGTTTCACCATCTGCGTCGATTTCTGGCCCGCCGCGAGGTGGTCGTTTTGGAGACGGGACTCAATCCATGTTCGTGAAATCTACACCGCCAAGTTTCGGGCCTTTGGCCGCTGGTCCTTCGTCTTCTTCGCCTTCACTCCCTCAAGGACCGCTCGGCGGCACGGTACAGACGTCCACGCCTACTCTTCCACAACCCAGTCATCCTCTTGCTGGTGCAGGTCCCCTCTCCACTTCGTCAGTACCATCAACGAACCCACAGCAACAAGTTCTTGATCCTCTCGCGCATTTGGCCCCGGTAAATATGTCGCAATCAGTGCGCTTGCAGCCCTCACGACCACGACTGGATGCAAGGCTCGCTGCGAGCAAACTGTCGAACATGTTCTAGGTTAAGAAATGGGTCATTCAGTCTTGCGGGTGTTTTGTGTCGTGCGAGTATTCGCTTTCTATATGCTGGATTTTTTTTCTCCCCTGTTGTAGAAAATGGACTTGGCTCCATCGCAAAGCAGGGTATCACGATATATAATATCACCATCTTAGGCCGTGGGCTGAGATACTGTCGGTTGTGATCAAGTGGACATAGGGAAACCCGTAGTTATCAGACTGTATCAATATGTGGGCTTTTGAGCAAGGTATTATCATTGAGATCCGCTAGCCCCAAGGGTGAGTTGATTATTGCCGGGGCGTAGAGACACCCGCGATCGATATCAATCCTCTTCGAGACTTGCTAATTTTCGGAGGGAGGTAACTTCATTAATGCAAAGTTCAGAGACAAGGTCGATTCACATTCGATTTGGATTATACTTGGGTATTAGATTTTATTTTTTGTTCACTGATCGCATCTATAGACCACCGTACATTTGCGCTTGGTGCAACAAGGCTCAAAGCAACTGATTCAGTGCTTCCACTACTTTGTCACCAAGTTCGTTGGTGGTGGCCTTGCCACCCAAGTCGGCAGTTCTCGTGCCGTAACCTCCGACGTCCTCATCATCGAGAACCTTGCGGACAGCAGCTTCAACAGCCTGTGCTTCCTTTTCAAGTCCAAGCGAGTACCGCAGGAGCATGGCAGCGCTGAGAATGGTTCCAACAGGATTTGCGATTCCCTTGCCGGCAATGTCTGGCGCAGAGCCATGGATCGGTTCATAGATGCCCGACGTAGGTTTGAATGATGGATCTGACGGTGATGCCGGTGCTCCTGCAAGGGATGCAGAAGGCAGTAAGCCGAGAGAACCAGGTATGATACTAGATTCATCCGAGAGACTAGAAGTGAAGATCATCAGAAGAGTGTATACAATAGTGTACAAGGTACGCACATGTCTCCGAACATGTTTTCGGTGAGAACGACACCATTCAATTTTTTGGGGTTGGATACGATCAGCATCGCTGCAGTGTCGACCAAGTAGTGATCGACGGTGAGGTGAGGGTACTCGTTCTTCAAGGTCTCGTTTACAACCTTCCTCCAGAGTCTCGAACTCGCGAGGACGTTGGCTTTGTCGATTGAGTGGATAGGGAGGGGAGGATTCGCAGCGGATGCAACCTGTGCTGCAACACGCGTGATCCTCTGCACCTCCGGAACGCTATACACCATAGTATCGTATGCCGTCTCCCCATCACCCTGCTCTTGGCGGGGACCGAAATAGAGGCCGCCAATGAGTTCGCGGACGACGATCATGTCGACACCTTTGGCGACCTCCGACTTCAGAGGAGAGTAGGAAAGGAGGGAATCGGACGCAAAATTGGCAGGGCGAACGTTGGCGTACAGACCGAGTGCCTTGCGGAGTGTGAGCAAACCCGGCTCTGGGCGAACGTTGGCCTCCGGACCCCATTTTGGGCCACCGATTGAACCTAAGGGAAGGTGAGTTTTGCGACGATCGGCGAGAATCGCTACATGTTAAGCTCACCCATCAGGATCGCGTCTGCCTCCTGGCAAGCTTTGAGGGTCGCAGGGGGCAAAGGCTCGCCATACTTGTCGATCGCACAACCTCCAAAGTCATGGGGTTCGAGGATGAGCTTCGTTGCGGTCGATTTTTCGGAGACAAGCTCCAGTACTCGCGTAGCTTGGGCGACGACGTCGGGACCTGGAAGAGTATCGGTTTCAGTACGAACGAGTACTGCAGGAGGAGATCGTACCGATCCCATCGCCGGAGAGAACAACGATGCGGTATCTGGATGTCCGATGAGCGAGTGGGCGTAGCGATTACTGGCCACGTACTGTTTGGGTACCATGATTAGGGCGGTCTTATCACGCTTTGAGAAGAGAGGCGTCTTTATATGTTTCGCACGATTAGATGACCCATGTCACGACGCTGTAAAAATCTAGTCCTAGATTCGGGCCCTCTTCTTTCTCTATCCCCACTGCGTGGTTTGGCTGACACCTACCTTACCGTCCCGCAAGTGTTGGACGAGCTCAAAGATAAACGCGCACGGGAACATTTCCAACAGCTGGGTCTCTCCACGGGTGTCCGAGTCGACATTCGGAACCCTGATCCTGCCTCACTCACTCAAGGTAGGCTTGCTAGGTCCCATGCTTGTTTTACTCCCGCTCACAAGTTCGACAGTAATCCAGTTTGCGAAA